>JAPMUY010006216.1:260000-435000 GCA_026901105.3 Galaxias olidus
CTAATGGTGGCCTAATCTCTCCAAACAATGATAAACGCGGCAGGGTTTTTTTTACTGGAACAAGCAAGGGAACACAGCAACAGTTCATTTTGATGAAGTGAGTGGAAAGAAAAATGCCCTCTGTAAAATATTGTAGCAAGGTATTTGACTTACGAAAATGCAAACGCCACGAGCGCTCCACTGACCACAATGAAGTCCAGGATGTTCCAGAGGTCCCTGAAGTAGGAGCCAGGGTGGAGCAGCAGGCCCAGGTCAACCATCTGCACCAAGAAGACGCCACTGTTAGGGGGCCACCGTCTGAACACAGCCTGCCTCACTGCCTCACTCACGGGCGCCGCTGCCGGGATCTTCCACGGCATGACGAGGGAAAGTAGGCCAGTTTCTTTTGACCTTTCCTATCGCATGGGATCTTTTTTTTTTTTTCTCCCTTCGCCAGGGGGCGAGGTTGGTTGTAAATATTGAAACACGCCGGCGGTGGCGCTGAGGATAAGGGGCCCTCTCAGTGACGCTCTCGGAGAGCCGGCTCCACATTTATCTTGTGAGGCTACTCTCAGTAAGTGGGGAGTCTTAATAATGAAAGACGAGGCGGGGGAGCAGCAGCAACCGAGGAAAGGTAGATATATCGTCCAATACATTCAAATCACTGTCTAACCTCTGACCAACCGCAATCTTCAGTCAACAATTTCTTCTTTTTATTTCTCCACTTCGTAACGACTGTGTTGGCAGTGCGTCTTACCTTGATCACCATCTCAAATGTGAAAACACCGGTGAAGACGTAGTCCAAATATTTGAGCACCTGCGCAGGGAGTGAAACCGCATTAGCAATGAATACACAAACAAGAAGAGACGCTAAAGTAATTATTCCTCCTCCACACCAACAGCTGTCTCTTCTCTCTTTCTCGCTCACGGAGTCAAATGAGCCTTGTTTTTTCCCCCACCTGTGATTCTAAGATCTAGTTGGGTCATGGAAAATGTGTGTTGACGTAGGAGACGTGCGTCTCTATGTGTGTGTGTGTGTCTGCGTGTGCGAACGTTCGAATGTTCGAGACTCACATTGTTGCGCGGCGCGTTGGCCTGCACGGGGTCCTCCGCCGCCAAGGCAATGCTGCTCATAGCGATCACCACCAGGATGCACATCTCAAAGTAGCGCAGGCTCACTATGTAGTGACACAGACGCCTCACCCTGGAGGGGAACAGACAGAAACGAACCGAAGGGGAAAAACCACACAGACAAACCGTTATGACCCCTGCATGTTCCCAGTGCTGGCCAAACACAACCTATAAACACAGGGACACCCATGAACACACAGGCCACCGGAGACAAGGCCCCGTCTGAAGTAAACACAACGTGCGGCTGACGTGAGCTAATAGGCTGCTGATTTGACTGGAGGTCGTGCCCGTTCGCTGTTCATTGACGTGGGGTTTATGTGAAGGTTTATGGGCAGCGCCGAGGAGACGAGCGCCGGAGTGGAGCTGGAGCAGTGATAGTGCTACTCCGCTGAGCTCACACTTTCAATCACAGGGGCTTTTACGGGGGGCTTAAAAGGCACACGGCCACGTCGACACGCCGCGGGGGCCCCGGTTAGCGTGTTGCTGTGTACTGTCTGGTCCACTCACGGGTTGGCCTGTCCAAAGACAAACATGGAGCTGTAAGGCAGGATGGGTCGAGGTCCCCCCTGGGTCATGTCCTCCAGGGTCTTCTCCGTCATGGGCATGGTCTCACTGTCTATGCTGCTCACTGTATGGGGGAGAGGAACATACAGCCCAAAACGTTGCAGGAGGAGCACGATATCCCAGTGATGTTGAAGTACAGACAGGATTAAGATACACGGTGAGTTCCTTCCTTCTTTTCTACATGGAATCACCTTACAAAGTAAAATAAAAACACAAACTCAACAAATAGCGCGTGTGTGTGTGTGTGTGTGTGTGTGTGTGTGTGTGTGTGTGTGTGTGTGTGTGTGTGTGTGTGAGTGTATGTACTTACTGGGTATGAGGGTGGTCTCCCCTGGGGGAGAGGTGACGGTGAGAGGGGGGACGTGGCCTGCCGTCTGCCCCGTCCGCCTGACGTTCCTCTGGTTGTCCGAATCCTCCGGGCGGTCTGTGGGCCACCTGGAGCCACCGGGGCCTTGCTGCTGGGGACTCATGACCAGCGAGTCTCCCTCCGAGTCCACGTACCGGTCCCTGGAGACACACACAACACAGCTCAGGACTCCTACGGCAGACCAGTATCGTGTTCCAACCGAGGGCGGAAAATATCCAAGACCTAGACACTACAGCAGATGAATCGTGTGTGATTGTAAAATGAATTCATATAAAAGCTGTTATTTTGATATAGGAGGCATTATATATATATATATATATATATATATATATATATATATATATATATATATATATATATATATATATATGTATGTGTATATATATATATATCTTTTCTTGCAAGAGTCATAGAAGCCAGTCAGAGCCACTGATGAATGTTTTCCTGTACCTCTGACTCTGGCCTTTGTCTGCATCCCCCTGCTCCTCTCCCTCCCCTGTGGATTGGCCCCTGGAGCCATGGCTCCTGTGCTTCCTCCGCTCCCCATTGGCCCCGTTCTCCCCCCGTGAGCACCGCTCGCCGTCCTTATTGGCCGAGCGGCCCTCTTTGTGGCGGGCCCTGCGCTCGCCCCTCCCCCCGCCGTTGACGGTGCCGTTGCCCTCCCGGGGCGGTCTGTGGGAGTGGTGGTGGCGGTGCTCCCTGTCCCCGGTCCTCCCTCCGCCCCCCTCGTCCACCGAGCTCTGGTGGTGGTGCCTCCGGCCCCCCTCCCCGCTGCGGGACCTCTCGCTCTTCCCCTCCTTGTCCCTGGAGCGGCTGTGGTGGACGTGGGGGCGGCCCTCCTTGGCCGTCTCTCCGTTCTCGTTGGCCTCCTCGCGCTCCCTGTCCCAGTGACGGTGGTGCCGGCGGGGCTGCTGGGGCTGCTGGGGCTGCTGGGGCTGCTGGGGCTGCTGGGGGGTGTCCGGCCCGGCGCCCTGGGCCTCCTCGGGGCTGCGGCCCGTCTTGTTGTGGTGGTGGTGCGGGTGGTGCGCGTGGAGCAGGTGCCCTTCTCGGGGCTCCACCACCAGGGGGCGGTCCAGGTGGGTCATCATGTCGGGGCGGAGGTGCAGGGCGGAGGAGATGCGCAGCCGGTCCTCGGGGTCCAGCTCGCTGTACAGCGCCTCGCTGCTGGCCAGCAGGTTGTGTCGGCGCAGCTGGGTGGTCCTCTGCTCCCACACCGACATCAGCTTCAGAGACTTTTGCTGCTCCTTACTGGGGGGAGGAGGGAGAAGAGAGGAGAGAGGGGCATGCAGTATAAAACATCACCAAAAAACACATCTGTGATGTAATGTTTGAACCTCAACCCTATGTCACCCTTGTCAGATCTTAAAATGAACACAATGATCTTTTTCACAGGGTTAGATGAGTGTGCATTTATAGTGTACTTCACAAGCAGACACTGATAAAACACAAAGACAGCCATCTGGTACCACGTTAAAAAGGAGAATGACACATAAATCCTACATGCGGTATGGTCAGGGTGTGATGAGCTTTTAACAAGGCAGACCACTGAGACTCTGCAGCTAATCTAGAAAGAGACTGTCCATGGACGTGCCAAAACAAAGCCAAGCATGGACCTACCATGCTCTGACAAGAAGACTCCCTGGCAATGTGTGTGCACACGCCAGTAGTCTGAAATGGCTGAACACATGCAATTTTGATATGCCCTGTAGACCATGCTGCCTCATTGGATGGAGACAAAGAGTGACAGCTTACGCAAACAGTGCCAGAAAGGCACGTCATCTGTACTGCATATGTTGTTTAATTAGGAACAGTCTCAATGACAGGGATCTGTAAACTTTCCGTTTCTCTCCTTACTTACCTTGAAAACATTGAAACATGATTTAAGAGTCTGAGACTACAGGAGCTCTAACATGGTGAATGAAAAGGTGGGTAGGGAGGAATACAATGACCCTTGTATGTCCACTGTCCATACAAATATAGGGCAGGCCGTTTCATAAGGCTCTGTTCCCACAGTGGAAATAGGATGGATCATGTATGTTTCACACGTGATCATTGTCATTTGGCCGCATTATGATGACTGCTGGTTAGTTTACCTCAAGAAGTGGTGGACTGGGGTGCAGACATAACTCCTACAACACATAAAGGAGCACATTGAAACAAACAGAGGGAGAGACTGGAACGCTCCTTTAAAGTGACAGAAGCCAGTTAAGAGACAGGAGGCAGATGGAGGACAGGTGGTAACAAAGGACCTTGGTCAGACTGACTGGAGCAAACCCACACAGAGACAATCAAACCAAAAAAAAACGTACTTTACGCAGTGAATGACTGAAAACAAACGGACAGGGGGGACACACCCAGACATTGATATAGTTGTTGTAGTTCTCCTAATGTTACTTCTTCACTGACTGTATGTATGCTCCTCGGCTCTAGTTAAAATACTTATTTGGGATGTGCGACTGAGCAAGGCTTGTTTTTTTTTGGTTTTTGTTTAAAATATTCTCCGAACTATCCTGAGTGAAGAAGTCGTTTCTCAGAGGAAGATGCTGAGTCACTCCGATTCCGCCGTCGTTGCCAGGGAGAGTTCCTTCAGTATCTCCTCTCCATCTCTACTGCAGAGCTCCAGAGTCCGTGGCCAAGGCACAGAACATTGAGCCACACACTCGGTTCGGCTAGTTTGGGGGACAGAGCCTCTTCAGGATACAGAAGCACTCATAATCCGACCTAATAATATAAACTGTATAACTACTTTATGTATGTACTGTATATAGCAATCAGCCACAACATTCAAACACCTGTCTAATATTGTTTAGGTCCCCCCTCGTGCCGCCAAATACATGGACACCACAAGACCTTTGAAGGTGATCTGTGGTATCTGGCACCAAGATGTTAGCAGCTAATCCTTTTGTTTTTGCAGGCACGTTATCATGCTGAAAGAGGACACTGACATCAGGGAACACTGTTGCCATGAAGGGGTGTACTTGGTCCACAACAATGTAAAGGTAGGTGTCAAAGTAACCTTAACATGAACGCCAGCATTGGCAGGACCCAATGTTTTCCCAGCAGAACACTGCCCAGCGCGTCAAACTGCCTCCGCCGGCTTGCCTTCGTCCCATAGTGCAATCCTGGTGCAATCTCTTCCCCAGGTAAACGAAACAAGCACCCGATCATCCACATGATATACAATAACGTCTTTCATTGCTGCATGGTCCAGTTCTAACACTCACATGCCCATTGTAGGCGCTTTCGGCGGTGGACAGGGGTCAGCATGGGCACTCTGACCGGTCTGCGGCTACGCAACCCCATACGCAGCAAGCTGCGATGCACTGTGTGTTCTGGCACCTTTCTACCATAACCAGCATTCACTTTTTCAGAAATTTGTGCTACAGTAGCTTTTCTGTGGGATCGGACCAGACGGGCTAGCCATCACTCCCCACGCGCATCAATGAGCCTTGGGCACCCATGACCCTATCACCGGTTCACCGGTTGTCTGTCCTTGAACCACCTTTGGTTGGTACTAACCACTGTATACCGGGGACACCCCATAAGCCCTGCCGTTTTGGAGATGTTCTGACCCAGTCGTCCAGCCATCAGAATTTGGTTATTGTCGAAGTTGCTCAGATCTTTACGCTTGCCCATTTTTTCTGCTTCCAACCTATCACCTTCAAGAACTGACTGTTCACTTGCTGCCTAATATATCCCACCTCTTGACAGGTGCCATTGTAACAAGATGGTTAATGTCATTCACTTCACCTGTCAGTAGTTTTAATGTTGTAGCTGATCAGTGTACGTACATACATATTAATAAATGGGTGTAAGGGTAATTGAAGTAACTGAATTTAATTCTCTTAGGGGATAGTTGAACAAGAACATAGCTCAGTCATTCACAGGAAACAGACTGGAAGGTGCAGAGATGCAGAAGCAGGCACACACACACACACACACACACACACACACACACACACACATCTCAGCACACCTGATGCTGAAGCGTCTGCCACGTTCATCTGTTACAATTCAACACACAGGGGCACTCGACAGGGAGTGACAGGGGGATAAGATCAGAGGAGGAAGTGGTGGTGGGGGGGGGGGGACAGCAGGGTGGGGAGGGGGGGTTGAGGAATAAATTGTAACAGAGATTTAAAAACTCACAGTGAGTCAACGCTGCAGACGGATGAGCTGCTAGAGTGCGCACCTCGACTGTGCTTTACAAAACTGCAGCATGCACAAAACAAAAGATGGGAAGGGGGGGTAGAGCAAAAATATTGGGAGAAGTCAGGATCAGAGAGACAGCCAGACAACTGTCCCTTGTCTGTCTGTCTGTCTGTCTGTCTGTCGGTTGGTTGGTCAGTGTGTCTGTCTGCTGAGCTCCCACGACAGGTTATCGTGATGGGGGTCCCAGGTTAGAGACACAAAGTGAACCAAGGCGGACAAAATAAGGGAGTACAGAAGGTAGCGGGTTTGACACTTCTAACCTCCAAGTCCATAATTATATCAATCAAGAGTTGTTTGGCATTTTCCCCACAACATTTCAATTGATGGATGGCAATGTGGGGGACAAACTTCTCAAACCCCAAATAAAAACAGAACGGATTCGTACGTACAACCAAAACAGTGCTCTACATGAACAAGAAAACTCATGAAAAGGCTATACAAGACAATACTGTATTTTTTATTTATAAAGATGAGGACTATGTGCCGTAGCAGAGAAATGGCAGAAAGAGACGTGATACTTGATAGGTAACATCAACGTGATACTTGATATGTAACATCAACGTGATACTTGATATATTAAAATCGACCGTTTGGGGGACGTTACTTGATAAGGTGCACTGTACTACAACAATGATTATACTCCACAAACCATTCTCACAGCTTTATGCTGAATAGCCTCTCTTGTTAGGGTGGAAAATGGTATAAGTGTGGTCCTGACCTCCCTGTCCTCCTGATCACCACATTGAGCAATCATATTTCACTGCCACTGTCCTTTCTCTCTGTAATAATACAATACATACTACATGAAACACGAAACATCAAACAAACACAGAGGGAACAGTCACATTTTAATGGGAGACATACACGGGGCAACAGATCGTACAGAGGACAACCGTAAAAGAACGTCTATCAAAAGGAGACAACAGACGAGATCTACTGGTTGTGTGACTATGGGCTACTAGTTAGGTGTAACCAAGCATCCCCAGTGAGGAAGATGCCCAAGTGAATCCCCTTTATGACGTAAAAGTCATTCTGAACCTTAAAACAACGGTCTATGTAGGACTCACTTGGACTTCTGCCTGAAGGACTTTGTAGCACCGTGTACTGTGCATAAAGTAATGACAGGAGCCGGGGGGGCGGTAGATAGAGTGGCATCTGTGCGTGTACACAAAGGGGACTCTAGTTAGAAAACCAGACCATGTACTGGCGGGGACTTACGCTGTGATGGAAATGTTAGCGGCCGACATGGGGCTGACCTCCTTTACCTCCTTGGCCTTCTGCATGGCCAGCTTCTTGTTGATGGCCTCCTCTTGCTCCTCCTCGTCCTGGGGGGTCACACACACACACACACACACACACACACACACACACACACACACACACACACACACACACACACACCACCACACACACACACCACCACACACATACCGCCTGTGACCTATCGATGGCTCCATGATGATAAGCCCTAACACAAATCAAGGCCATCACGTCTGGAGTGGGACGCTGGCAGATCTAAGCTGCTCCTCTATAGGTGAAATATGAATGGCCGCAAATCCTACGAGCAGTTGGACGCTCCGTTGCCCTGAGATATTGACCGAGGCGAACATCACTCACGCCACAACAGCCCGTGAAGACAGGGTTATTGGACCAATTAAAAAAGGCACTACATGTCCTAATGGGAATATTCACTGTCTAATTCAACAAACATAAACTCGAGGGAGAAAAAATTCCCCCGTGGCATTTGATTTAGGACCAGGGCCTTTTTATGATGGACATTCGGGGTAATAGTGTGCTCCCACTAGGGCTCCTACAGTACAGTAGGGACTCCCATGGAGGTAGCAGTGAGACATAAACCAAAGCACCCTCTACTGTACCTTAGTGAGCTCCTGAGCGTTCGCTAGGTTATCGACCGCAATGGCCAAGAAGACATTGAGAAGGGTGTCTGGTCAGTGGCGGTCTCAGGAAAGATCAAACAGCAAAATTGGTCAATACTGTAAACATTGAATCAATATTTACACTAGAGCCACTCGCACACTGTCGCTTCTAAGCCAATAACAGATTATATGATACGATTGCACTATATATATATATATATATATGCTGTGGATTATGGGTTAGGGGTAATCGATTCTGGTGACAAAGGGGGGGGGGGGGGGGCAGGATACAGTTTCCAAACAACGTGAGCACGATGAAGTAAATGGAGGAGAACATCCCGCGGTGAACGCCCCCCTGGGACTCGATCCCGTGGTACATCACGGCGTTCCAGTCCTCTCCGGTCAGGATCTGACACACACACACACACACACAC
Organism: Galaxias olidus; assembly: GCA_026901105.3. Classification (NCBI taxonomy): domain Eukaryota; kingdom Metazoa; phylum Chordata; class Actinopteri; order Galaxiiformes; family Galaxiidae; genus Galaxias; species Galaxias olidus. Next base: position 268,565 of record JAPMUY010006216.1, read on the forward strand.
ACACACACACACACACACACACACACACACAGAGGTCACGTTGTGGGGAGGAGGCACACGGGAGTGGGGGGGGGGGGACCACAGAGGGCCATGAAGTCATTCTCAGAGTGGAACAAAAACATCTCGTCCTACCAGGACCACTAGCAAGACCGGGATCTACCTGGAAGACGGTTAGTATAGCCGCGGGGAACGTGTCAAAGTTTGTCGTCGGCGTCTCGTCTTCGAAATTAAACCTGCGTGAGTCAGGAAAGAGGTAAAGTAAACACAGGCTGCAGCCGCTGGCGTACATAATCAACGTCACATTCAGGCAAACAGCGGGGGGGGGGGGGGGGGGGGGGGGGGGGGCAGACTCCCTCTCTGTGGTTTCAGTTTTATCCTTGGTTATCTCTGTGCAGGATGTACAGCGTAGCTTACAGGGTATGGTTATGACAGGGGCTTGTCTCCAGCTCTTTGACCTCAGCGACGGTCTCGGAGCGTCCATTTTCAGCTAATGGAGGAGGATTCTGTTAACTGGGACATTGTGCAGCGCTCACTGAGACTCTTCTGGGACCTAATTAAATTCCCACACAACGGGAGAGACGCGGAGAAACGTGTCCTTTGTTTTCCCCGAGATCCTCGCGGGTCCGCACGCCACGTCGTGGAGGTTCAATGGAAATCGTGTCTAATCCACAGTAAGAAAAAAAAAGCATGTCTATCTCTAATCAATGCTTTCAAAATACATTCAAAACTATATTGCAACAAAAGACAGGATCGCCTGAAAGAAAATAACAAACAACAAAACGACTGACTACAGACATGGCCTTGAACATTGTTCTTGCCACAGGCATACTTACAGAAGTAATCCCTACACCTGGAATCCACACCTCACCTCTGTGGGTGTGTGTGTGTGTGTGTGTGTGTGTGTGTGTGTGGGGGGGGGGGGGGGGGTTGGCAGTGAAGTGCTTCCTGAACAGGTTTGCGTGGGCAGACCGTGGGTGGGAGGCGCTGGCTGGGTTAACTAGGCAGATCAACCCCTCTGGGAAAGTGCCAGCTAGCGCACGCTGCAGCTCCACCTCACGGAAGCCACTTGTACAACGTTTAACGTTTAAAATCGATCAGGTATTTATGTGGGCTTAAAACACGGTACGTTCGTGAAACATCTTATTCGCCTGGCTGGCCACAGTGCACCGACTACTGTACATGTGTTTTGTGTTTACATGGAACCCCCCCCCCCCCCCAGGCTTCCTGGAAGTGATACAATAAATCCAGGAAAGAGTGAATTATCTGGCTGACTGCACACCCTGCACAGCGGCCACACGGCCCCTCCTGCCTCTATTACGTTAGGCCGGACAGAGACGGGCTCTGAAGTGCGTTGCCTCCTTCAAAGGTTCAGTCCGGAGCAGATCTATCTGTTGGTTTATGACTCAGTTGGCCTCTCCTCTCTGATCTCGATCTGCGTTTAAACAGATCATAAATGGTATAGCTAAGGGGGCACTGAGGCTGGGCTGGGGGGGAGAATGAAGGGAATAAAAGATTCATGTGAAAAAAGCTTTCCTTTCCAGCATATTATTCTCCTTGTAAAGGGGGAAGGGGATAGAGGAGAAGGATATGAACGCTTTGGTTGCTGCAAAGGTTTCATGAAGGTTCCTACAAGGTTTCACGGACAAACAATTTGACAGAGTGATTTTGGTTTGACTGAGCAGACGAGCAGAAAAGGTCTGTGGCTATCGGGAAAGTCCGGTGAATATTACATAGGACGAACGGGAGTGGCGTGGGTACTCACTGTCCCCCAAAGAGCTGCATGCCCAGCAGGGCAAACACCACGATGAAGAGGAAGAGGAGGAAGAGGAGGCTGATGATGGACTTCATGGAGTTGAGCAGAGACACCACCAGGTTTCTCAATGAGTTCCAGTACCTTCACTCACACACACACACACACACACACACACATACACACGCACAATGAACATTTTGTTAGTCTTGGCACCATTGTGGTCACGTTGATTGTTGATGGTAATGCAGGTGAAATGAACCACTCACTTGGTGACTTTAAATATTCGAAGCAGCCGAAGAGCCCTCAGGACACTGATCCCAAAGGAGGCCCCGGGTTTGATGGCTGCCCATATCACCTCGAAGATACTGCCCACAATCACCTGCAAACACATCACATTACTGCTCGCCTGTCCCGGTGACAGCCTCACTGCTGCACTGTGTTTTGGATGCCCTTCCCCAAACTCACTCCAAAGTCGAAGCAGTTGAACGAGGAGTGGAAGTAGTTCCTGGGTCCGAGGCCGTACATTTTCATGGACATCTCGCTCAGAAACAAGCCCAGGAACACAAACTCTGCCAGGTCTGCTCGGGGGAGGGAGAGCACACAAATCAATTCGCTGTGTCAAGCACAGACCCCCCCCCCCCCCTGTCCAATTCGCGGCCCTCAGATTCAATGCGCTTGATTAACTGATACTTGTTCCACTGGACCCACCGAAAGATACAATCAGTTTGAATTGAAAAGTGTGCCCAACACAGAGGTACACTTAAAGTGTGTGTGTGTGTAGGGGGGGGATATTTTTTTCAAGTGGGTACGAGTGTGTGTGTGTGTGTGTTCTGTTGACTCACACAGTGCGTAGGTGAGCCACTCGGGCTGGTCGTAGTGCACGATGGCCACACACAGGGTGTTGAGGCCCACCAGACACAGCACGGTCCAGTAGAAGCTCTGCGCCTTCACCAGGCGGCGGATGGTGAAGCGGATCCTCTTCTCTTTCCGGCGGAAGTAGGAGGAGCTCTCGTTCTTGCTGCTCTTCACGCTGCCCCGGGCGAAGGGCGAGCCTGGAGGAGCTGTGTGGGGGGGGGGGACCGAGGGTGCTTTAATGCTTCAAATGTAACATTGTGGGGTGCTGCCAACTCATTGACGTGTCACTCAAACCACGCCGCCGCTGTTTTGTTGTCACGTGATTCCTGTCTGTCCCCATTCCCAGGCTACGCTGCAGCGTTCCCAGAGTGCAGTGCAGCGCCCCGCCCTCTCCTCGGCTCAGACTTCAATTAAGCCCAAATGTCAAGTGAGGCTGGGCCGGAAAAAAGGGGAGGTGAAAAATGGATCTATTAGCATCTCGTTAGCGGCCCAGGAAGAGTGGGGTTGGTGGGGGGGATCATTTCCTGGGCTATTTTAATCCAGACATTTGATTCTGTATGAAGCCCCATAAACTAGGCGCCCAGTCAGACACCCCACTCATACTCCCCGTGTCCCCCTCCACTCCTGCCTCCGTCTCCCACCTTACTCTCTTATCTTTTCATTTAATTCATTTTGGGGGTGAAATGAATACACGGTGTCCAACCTTAAATTCCCTTTTAATTACAGCTCAGTGATGCACATCTAATGGTGGTCTATTATTAATCACTTATGGAGCTGCTCCAGGATGGAAGGTATATTAAAAGTAGCTCTCGCCACGTGTCCACCATTAGTCTTACTTAACGGCGATCCTAATCTGCAGGATACAGAGGAACTGGACCTCTTATGACGCATTTACTACATAATGTGGAAATACATATTGATGGGTGATGGCGACAAGAAGGATGCGAGTGATGCAGTACCTCCAGTGGACGTCCGTGTTTTCTGTAGACGTGAACCTGTGTCAGATTTAGCACAGCGACGTGCAACGCCCTTACCGACGGATGAGATGTGAGTGAAGTGGTCTTCTCCCTCCTCGGCACTGATCAGGTCGTTCTTACTCTTCTTGGATCTTTTTAACACTGCAACACAATGGCTGTCCTCAGTGAAACCCTCGTGGTGTGTGTGCGTGTTGTTGTTACTCACCCCTTGTCCTCGCGGGTCTGATGAACCCAGAACATCATGGGGTTTATGAAAATATAGACGTAACGACGCATGCTGCCCCCTCCGTCTCCCCCTCAGCGGTCGACCAGACACCCGCGGCGGCTCCTCCCAGCACTGGTAGGGGCAGGTGTAGGTGCGGGTGCTGGTGCGCTGCAAGTATGGCGGTGTCCTCACCTGGGTTGTTGTGCTTCCTCTTGTACCAGGCTCCGTCCAGCGGGGACTTCTCCTCCGCGTGCTTGTCCTCCTCCGCCAGCATGACCTCCTCTGAAACACGGGCACGGGGCGTCAGGCACAGAAACAGACCCACCAGCACAAACCCACACCAAGCGCAGGCCCGTCAATCCAAAAGCACTGCACAGACTGGGAGCGAAGGGGCGTGCTCTGACCTGCCTTGCATATCCACTCCAGGTAGCCCGTGAGTTCCCTCTCGATCTGCTGCTGCCTGCGAAGCTTCAGGAACTCCTGCCTCTTCTCCACGCGCTCTCGCTCCTTCGCAAACTCCCTGTTCGCCCACACACACACACACACACACACACACACACACACACACACACACACACACACACACACACACACACACACACACACACACACACACACACACACACACACACACAGAGTAATTTTATCTGACATATTGTGCAGCGCGCACACAGCACAGAGTCTGGAGCAGTGGCTGGCTGACAGGTCTAGTCTAAGTCTCCCTCCAGCTGCGTCAACAAGCAGCTGTGAGAGGCCCTGGGAGTCTCCTCTGACTGCCAGAGGGTTCATTTCAGTCCTCTGGATAGAACTCAGAGACAGTACGCACACGCGTGGTTACGTAGATGGTACAACGATGGGATCGTGTGACAATGCTCGGCTGTGTCAATGACTTCATTTTCACGTTAGGCACAGTCACTTGATTTCACTCAAACGGCTGAACCTACATCAAACGGCTGAACCTACATCAAACGGCTGAACCTACATCAAACGGCTGCGAGCCGCTATCTCCGGGATGCAGCGACCGAGGTCGAGGGACACGCTTTTGTTTCATCTCCCCCTCGTCCGCCCACCTCCTCTCCGTGTGCGCGTCCACGGCTCCTCCGGGCTGGCCGGCCAGACGGAGGGAGACAGCGAGACGGAGCGCCGGAGGAGGGATCCCCTCCCAGACCCGTCCGCCCCCACAGCTCGGTCTGAGCGAGCCCCTGATTGGTGTGTCTGCCACGCAGCGCTGCCAGGGGGGGAAGCTCCTTCCTGCATTGCAGTGGCTGACTGGAGGACCGTGTCTGTGGGCATTGTTGTGGCTGCATGTGTGCACGACTCTGTGATATGTGTGTGGGGGTGGTGGAAGTGTGTGTGTGTGTGTAGGGGGGGGGGGGATGAGTCGGCGGGGTGCCGTGGTTGATGTAAGTGTGTGCGACACTGTGTGTGTGTGATTGTGCGGCTAGCGTGTGTTTGCCGAATGCCGAGTCTGAGATAAGAAGGGGTGAGAACTGCCAGGATGCCCGGCTCTGCTGCAGCCCCAGACACAAACGCACGCTCACACTCACAAACAAACAAACAAACAAACAAACAAACACACACACACACACACACACACACACACACACAATCCCTGAAGCCAGGGAGTTGCACCATTCCTCCCTTTAGACCAGCACCACACACAAACTCACTGTTACCTGCCTGCATGTCTCGCTTGCCGTTGCTCACACAATACACCTTACTGTTGTACAACTCTCTATAGAGCACAAACACACAGAGAAATGAACCAATGCGACTAAACCTGAAATTTGGTTGCCAATTTCACAGAAAGAGAGTGTGTGTGTGTGTGTGTGTGTGTCTGTGCCGATCCTGAGCTGAGAGCTGTGGACTCGGCACAGCGTGAACCTCCACCTGACAGAGCTGGCCTGGGGACCCACGCTGCGCCGCAACACACAGGCCTGACCTTCTCCTCCACGCCGCCTCGCACAGGGAGGCGAGGTGAGAGACAAGGAGGGGGGGGGGGGGGGGGCGGAGCCAGAGCCAGAGCCACAGCGACTCGGGAGAAATAAAGCGGCAGCGCGGCTCAAGCTGAGCCGTGGAGGCCCACCTGGCAGCCCGCTGAGTGTCTCCTAGACGAGGAAGGAGGAGGAGGAGGAGGAGGAGGGAAATCTGTCAGAGAAGGGCCGTGATTAAATAACACCCTCCGGCTGTGCTGTCGCGGGGGCTGTGGCCTCTCCGCCTTGCATGTGTCTGCCGGCCCCGTCGGCCTGCTGGACGGAGGCTGCCCTTTGGACGGTAACACGGCCCTGCCAGACCGCATCAGTGACCTTTCACCTCCTTGATCACGCCACGTCCCGCTGACTGCCTCCGGGGAGCCGGCCCGGGGTAAAGAGGAGCAGTCGCCCGGAGAGCGGGCGGGCTGGCGGGCGGGCGGGCTGGCGGGCGGGCTGGGGGCTTTTTGATGGACGGATGCTAGGTTCAAAGCCGTGCGACTGCATTGATTGAGAGGCGACATGAAAAACAACACACAGAGATATGAGAGTACAGCCCGGAGGGTGAGAGATAGGTGGGTCTTTTTTGGGAGACCAAAAACAACCCCGTGTTCACTTTGGTGGTCGACTTTTTGAGAGCGTCCCGCTGCTGTCAGAAAAAAAAAGAAGCGAATTAAAAAAAGAAACAGGACAAAGATATGGACGTCCCCCTCAAATTAGCCCTGAGAACGTAGCAAATAGTTTGCCTTCTAACTCCCTTGTCTGCTTGAGACAGACTCTCACCTTAAGCATAAAAGAGGCGCTAAATGAACGGCTGTCGCCCCGTGAGGCGAGAAGGGAGAACACTGCCTTATCAGCCGGGGCAGGCAGACTACCGCTGCAGAAGAGGAGGCTGATGACTTCATCCACGCTCACAACCCAAGCTATAGCAACACGCGAGCTGACTGGAGTGTAACCAGAGGGACAATTAGCCGAGGCAAACGAACAGAGGGGAGGAGGGGGGGGGGGGGGGATGCAGAAGGAACACTAACCAGAACGTGTCGCCGCACAGGGCAGAAGGGAGCCAAGTCATTTGGTGGAATGGCTGCTGCCGGTGGGAATAAGATTATCTTTCCGAGAAGAAATACGTCCCCGGTAGCAGTTAGGATCGGGCACGGTAAACCACAGAGCACTCACCAAGACAACTCATAGCTCCCATTAAGCAGCCCTTGTGTGTCACTTTGTGTGTTTGTGCCATTGTGTGTGTGTGACTGTGAGTGTGTGTGTGTGTCTATGCGTGTGTGAGTGCACACAGTGTGTTGGCGTAGCTCGTCATTTTAAACCAATTAAGAGAAGAAAAAAAAAATCCAAGTCCAATCTTCAAATCATTGGGTGTGTCCTAGCCAGCAGAATTGACTTTGTATGGATCCTCTGGACGCAGTGTGTGTGGGGGTGGCTGGTGTGTACCGTCCAGGGACCAGTGTGCTGGGGAGAAGACAGTAAATGTTGTAAACCGATATCGCCGAGGCAACAGCAGCAGCAGCCCGTCCCATTCCCCATGACAGCCGTTGGACCGGAGAGGAGAGCACTCAACGCGCCTGGCGTTCCGCTGTCTCCTCCTGCTGCTCGGTGTCGGCAGGCTCCCGCGTGCACCCCTCCTCGCACAGCCCGGCTCCGTGTTTCACCTCCTCGCACAGCCCGGCTCCGTGTTTCACCAGCGAGCGTTGCACAGCGTGCGGCGGGCCTGTGAGCCCGCGTCTAACCTTCCTGTCCAGGTACACACCCTCGAAGCCACTGCTGTGGCTCAGTCGATGTCTAGGTGCTACGTAGACATGCTGAATGTGAAAGGTGTGGTGTGGTGAGTGTGTGTGTGTGTGGTGGGGGGGGAGGGGGGGTAGTGCTCACCCTGACAGAACGCCCAGCACCAGGTTGAGCATGAAGAAGGAGCCGATGATGATGAGGGGGATGAAGTAGAGCCAGTTCCGCGTGTTCCCCGAGGCATCGTTGGCCTAGACGCACGCACACGCACGCACCAACGCATGCATGCACACGCACATAGAAACAGAGATAGAATAAGAATAATAGAAGTTAACTGTGTTGCTTATTAATGATAGATCTCGTTTTGAACCATGTCAGTTTGACACTTCAATGTCAAAACACATTTGAAAATGGATCACAGTGATATTTATAACATGAACAACTTTCTAATATCCTAAAACACCTTTAAAAACACGTATTGTGAAAACCATACAAACAATTTAAGAGATAGAATGTGACTTCAGAATCGAAGGCTGCCACAGATGAATGGTTAAGTCGGTGAGAAGGCTGGATGTTCATCTGTGGTGTCGTCACGGTCGGTCCACAGCCCAGATCAAAGGCACCACTGGTCCTCCAGCAGCAACCCTTCGCCCACGCTCCACATGCACACAGACACACAGCACACAGACACGCCTCGCCATGGTCCCACTCCATCGGATCCGTTGTGGGCATGGACGCGGTATGTGAAACGTGGCACACATTAGAGGGATAAAATAAAGGGGTAACTCCTCTACGGTTCATTCCGGTCAAGTGTGTTTACACATCGCCTGCAATTGAAGGCTCGCCTTGTTGTTTAATGCTGCGCCGTCCCCTCACACACCTTCAGAGAAATAGGAACATTGCCAAGCACTTTACCACAGCATATTGTTGATTTTGTCAAGGGTACTTCTCCATTTACAGTACTGTGCAAAAGTTTTAGGCAGGTGTGATGTCTTTAAAGTTAGAAAAAAAAAATACATAAAAGGATAAATGTTAATTGTTTATTTTTTTATCATTTCATAAAATACAAAGTAAGGGAAAAGCAAATCTGTATCAAATCAACATTTGGTGTGACCACCCTTCGCCTTCAAAACAGCATCCCCTGCCTAAAACTTACGCACAGCACTGGTACCTTTAAAGGGTCCTCGTTCTATCACTTTAGGGATCGTCCCCATATATTTTTGAGTCACTTAATCTAGGGTGCATCTCTGCATTTCCAACTAACCTGGACATTCATATTTTTAACATAGCCTAGCAAGAGGGAACAACCTAAGGTTTTTGAATATGGATCTATTTCTTCACAGCAAACCCATACTGTAGAGCTTTGACTCTTAAAGGCTCGAAGACAACATCTCCAAATGATAAAAGGGGGCAGCACAAGCAAACGATTGAGCTGTGTTTGCCGCCATTCCATTCAGGCCAGGGATGAGCAGAGGGCTTAAGAGAGAAAAGGAGGCTTACTGCTGTAATGGACACAATCCTCACCTCCCTGTGCTCAGAAATCAATGAGTCCCATTGGAAATACAAGCCATAAAAGCTGCATGAGAACGGAGGAGGAGGACAGGGGTGGGGAGTGGGGAGTGGGCTAGCTGACTGAGACCGCAGCTGAAGTTCCCCCCCTCCCCCCACCCCCCCCTCCTCACTTTTCAATTGGGCGTGTATGTCAAAGTGACATCCAAACCGCCACAGTGCTCACTCAGCCAATTGTACCCTAAAAGGAGTTCTAGGTGCTGGATCATTTTCACGAGCCTTAGGAAAGAATCACAGATGGGTCTTTATGAAATATTTAACCCCCCCCCCCCCTCTCACACACACACACACACATCTCAAAACCCAAAATATTCATCTGCATGTGCATCGAAGTGCACTTCACATTTACAAAAGATCTAGTTCTTGCAAGGGCCCCCAGGGGATATTTTTTGTTGATGTATTTTTTGTTTGCAGACGCTACTGTGGAAACAAGACCAGTGTTGAATCCCCGAGAGGCATTTATTTTGGTGTTTGTTTTGTTTTGAAATAATTTGGTTTGTATCTGATGCAAGTCTCCTCCCTACTGCAGCCACTAGCCACAGGGGTGTTGTCAGTTCAGCTCCATTGCGTGTTGGCTCTGAGATCACATACCCGCGTATAGTCTATTATAGAGCCAGATGAGGAATGCCCACACATGCACATGTACCACAGACAACGTCCTCTGGCTCACGCTGAACTGCCTGTCAGACTGACAGCAGGCAAACCGCGAGCCCTGCAGTCAGAGCAAAGAAGTGAGACAGGAAGGATCCTTTGAGTGCATTTTATCAAACGTGGCGGTACAATAAGTTGTACAATTTGTTTCCAGTTTTCAGCGGTATTATTTTATTTATGGAATTATTACCATATTATTTAATTAATCGGTATTATTAATGCGGAGACCTTAATTTGGCCGCGCGAATGTGTCAACAGAAATATCGGCTCACAATATTCTTCCAACGCAAACATTTACCAGTCCGTGTACGAACCAGCATCGAATAACTGGGCCAGCAGCGCAGGGCTGTGCAACCCGAAACCAACTCCCCGGCTGCGATGCTCTCCCTGGCTGAGCACAAAGGCAATTAGCGCCGGGGGCTAATGGCATGGCTGATGGGTGGCTAACATGCTGAGGTCTGCTCACGAGAGCGGGCTGGGAGCAGCTATAGCCCCCCCCCCCCCCCCCCGTCTGCCAGTCTGCCACCGTCCTTCCCACCTCCACGTCTAACCACACTGCAACACATTCAGCCTGAGAGACAGAGCACACCGCCGTGCTTACGGAGACTCTCCGACCATCCGATATCAACACCGTGGTCAGGGCAGCAAGGGCGTTCCGGATTCGACGGGGGGAGGGAGTGAGCAAAGGCGGAGCAGTTATTGACCTATAAGTTCAGGATAACAGGATTATGTGCTGGCGAGCGGGGCTGGAGGAGCAGGAGCTGGGTTGGGTTGCCATTTGCCATTACCCCGCCTCTCGCCGCTCCGTGGCCAGGCCCATTCCTCTTCATCAGTCTCCCCGGGAAGCCAGAATGGGAATGCCATCCATTTCATGCGGAGCGTTGGATCTATCTCCTCAGCCAGGCTACGGGCTAGGAACACCATGTACCAGTATCCAGTAAGGCCTTGGTTACCGGCAATAGAGATAGATCACTTTCCTGTCACACACACTTATTCTCAATGTCAGCTTCCGTCGTACATGCCTCGTCACTGCGGATAGCACACGCCAAGGGGTCTGGGATTGGAATTCATCCGTGTCAGGATTGCACCCCCCCCCCCCCCCCCCGACTCACTCGAACACGTCACACGTCAGAGAAACCAAACCCAGAGTCTCTGTCTAACACACACACACACACACATCCCTCCTCTCATATACCTCACGGTCGAAACCAAAAGGTAGGACTCGAGATAAAGGTTTGGACCGGGATATTTCCTGCGGTGCCAGTCGCAGTGAGGCCCCTCGCTAACCCGCCCAGACAGGGAGGGCAGGCCTGGCGGGCCCTGGTCATCCATCTCTGCTCTCCCCGCTGCTATTTTTAAACACCCAACCAGTCATTAATCAATAGTCCAATCAGACCCAGCGAGCCCGGCCGCTCAAACCTCCCCGTAACACTCCTGCAGTTGAAGACGACGAGGTCTCCGTGCAAAGGCCACTACCCTCAGTGGAGCCTGTAATCACCACCTTCCCCGACGGGGGGAGTAAATCTGAGGGAAAGCGATGTCAGCCATTTTGTAAAAGAAACTATGGGTTGCAGTGTGTACATTTTTCATAATCCCCGAAGCCTCCCAGGGCAGGGACGGAGGTGCGCGGAAGTGTTGGCGGAGGCCGTGCTCCAGACCTTGGCTAAATGAATGTGGGGAATACGCAGACCATTGAAAAGACACTCGATCCCAATGGCCGCCGCTGATCTAAACCCCCCAGACTGCTTTCCCGAGGAAAGACATCAATTCAGCTTAAGAGGAAGGTAAGGCGAGAAACAAGGGGAGTGAAAGAGAATTAGCTACCCGGTGACAGGCACATCCCAACCGTGTGATTTATCCCCGCTGTAATATCGGGGCCTATTCAAGCAGGCTGTTATCCTATCCTAAGTGCTCCGCTAGAGGAGCTGGCACTCGGCCCGGTGTTTACAGGTGGTGCGGCCCAGCCACCGCGTCCTCCAGGTGGGCCGCGTCCTGCCCTCTGCTGGGTCAAGCTGCCACATGACCGTTCACTGTCTGAAGGAAACTGGATCTGAGTAGACCGGGCTGCTGGACTGGAGGTGGGTGGGGGGTGGGGGGTGGGGGGTGGGGGGGGGTCTTCGTTGCACTGGATGGAGCTGCTGAACTAGTCTAGAAATCCTGTCTCTACAACAACACAACTGAGGCAGGGTAAACACACATGCGTACGAGTGTGATAGTGGTGTCCACTGTGTGCTGCTTTGAGATGGAGGCCAGCTGAGGCCAGCCCAGCGTCCCCGCCCGGGGGAGTGTCGGCGACAGGACAGAGACATATGACAGCCCCATCAGGCCATGACGGATGACAGGCCCCATAAATATGCCTCAGCCGGCTCTCTAAACAAACAGGAAATGAGACGTCCGTCACTCCCGCCCAACGTTTCAATCAGAGGGCCCGCCCGTTACATGACCGGGGGGGGGGGGGGGGTAGCGTCTGTACTCTGAGAGCATATTAGCAGGCTTTCCTCTGGCCCACACACGCAGAGAGGCCAGTGATTTATGGAGCAGTGGGTTCGGCCCACCCCTCACACACCCGAAGGCTAATTCGGGATTCAAACCGTCATCTAATAGGATTATTAATCACGCAAATTATGACACTACTTTGAGACCGTGCAATAGGTGGCCAATCTCTCCTCCCTATCAATAGTAGAGCTGTAAATCGTTCAGTCGCTAGAGGAGGGGCACCGAGAGCCAGGTATGCGGCCGATTCCAACTGATAGGCTGCGCCGTAACACGAGAGTCCGCATCAAATCAATGAGAGGCGAATCGGCTCCGAGGTACGTCTCGCTCCAATTGAATTTGGGGGGGGGGGGGGCAAAAAAAAGGGAGCAGAGAAATTTGATAGGAGAGCACCAGTTCTCAACCCTGCTCCAGTCTGTTATTACAAACAGTTGAACGGTACTGGTCTGCACTGTTCAGCTCTCAAACTCCACGGCATCTCTCTCCCTGTAGGCTGGGGAGCGAGGAGCAGAGCATGGCAGAGGCATTGCATCATGTTGGCATGCGCCAGGTTAAAGTGAGGTGTCCCTGTATGTGGCGGCAGGCACCGGCACACGGACATATGCTGCTTCCCACCGGGACTGGCAGGTGCAGACACAACATTCGGAAAGACCCCTCCAACAAATGATTTCCAATTTTTCACATACAATAAGAATGTTCTGTATGAATGTTCTTTCTAAGCAGGAAAAAAAAAGCCCAAATTAAAAACCTTTGAGCGAGCGTATTCTTCGAACACCATTTGGACATGTTTTTCCAAAGCCACTAACAGTAATATCATCTGTCATAAAAAAAAAGCTCAACATGTCTTTGAGGGAGCCTGGGGGAAAATTGTCAGTCTTCTCCTGGGAAAAGTGGGAAAACAATGATGTGGTGTGATAGCAATAGGCAGCGCCTTCCCCACTCGGCAACACAATCGTTACTTATCCGCTTCTCTCCTCTCCATCTCGGAGGCACGCTGCCGAATCCCACACCGGTGCCGTGCACACGCTCGCACCACCTCTGTCACGATGTTACATAACCATTTCCTTTGCCTGATAGAATTGGGACCCAGATGCGCGATGCATTCCAGCTCTGCTTTGCTTCAGACCAGGGGGTAAATCATCAGTGGGGACCTAAGAGGCATCTGGTGCGTGAGTCATCCAGCAGACTCCTAGCCCCTAGGGTTCAGTGGCAGAGATGACCAGGCAGCCTCCCAACCACGCACCCAACAAGCACTCCTCTGCTACTCCAGGCAACTGGAGCTAACGTGCCGAAGCTTTTCAGGGATGGACTTTTTGACAGGTCCGTCAAGTAAAGGGACGCGTGTCACTTGAAAAAGCGTAGAGTTAGACTCATACCTAAACTTCGTTTGCGTGAGTGTATGGCTTATAGAGGAACGCCTGCTTGCTGTAAGTAAACTCACATTATAGAGGATGTCCACCCATCCCTCCATAGTGATGCACTGGAAGACGGTGAGAATGGCAAACAGGATGTTGTCAAAGTTGGTGATGCCGTAGTTCGGGCCGATCCAATACTCCTGGCAGACGGTGCCGTTAGCACAAGTACGCGCCGGGGCCTCCAGGCCACAAGGGAAATCTGCTGCCAGCTCGCCTGAGACAGAACGCACACATTAGCAAACATAGCTTGTCATCTTTTGGAAATGGCACAGGGACACATAAAAAAAACAAGAGATCCACGGAAAAACAATATAAATATATGTACGTAAATGCAAAAGAATGCATACTTTCCATGCAATGTGTATGGCTATGGGCACCCACCTGTATCTATACTGAAGCAGGTGCGGTGGAACCTGCCCATGTAAAAGTCCAAGCCAATGATAGCAAACATGAGGATGGCAAAGAAGAGCAGTAGGCCTATCTGGAGCAGAGGCACCATGGCTTTCATTATGGACTTCAAAACCACCTGAAGACCTACAGCGCACAATGGAAAACATTGTCAGTAAGGCGTGTGCATGTGTGTGTGTGTGTGTGTGTGTGTGTGTGTGTGTGTTGATGTTCAGTCAGATGTCACATCTTTACATACGTTTAAAAGCTTACATATTACATATTAAATACATGTTACTGAACACATGAACATAAAAAAAGTTAAAATAAAGGTACGTATTTCAGTGTTTGAAGTTGCTACTAGAGGTGAGTAGCAAAGCTGTCACTGTGTAATGTTAGTTCTATCATAACAAATGTGCTTACTTGGAATGCCCGACACCAGCTTGAGTGGTCGCAAGACTCTGACAGCCCTGAGGGTCCGCAGATCAAAGTCAGCCCCAGCTGTGGCCAAGATGCTGCGGATGACAACAGGGAGGGATAATTGGCTTCATCTTCATACTATGGACCATTTATCATACGCCACGGAATTGAAGAAGGAAATGAGCTGTACACGCCGACTAAATACAGTACACACGCCATGATCACGTTCCCATTCAGGTAACGTGTGACCTATACGTAGAAAACACCCTCCAGACATCTCAGACGGTAGTAGCTTGTGTAACAGACCATGTTGTCCAGTGTAAAGCTAAGGCAGTGGGCTGCGACTCGATTAGCATACACGCCATGCCGTCAAGCGGCTGTACCGAGAGGGGAGGCAGCATGGAGAATAGGAACAATTTCACACATGCACGTTGGTATGCAGGGAGCGTACTGCCAGACGGTCAGAGTGACTAGCGGCTCCAGAGGAATAATATTCCTCTCTCTCTCCCTTTGCTTCCAAAACGAGGAACTCCTAAGCTGTGTGTCCGTGTCCGTGTGTCCGTGTGCGTGTCCGTGTGTGTGTGTGTGTGTGTGTGTGTGAGAGAGAGAGAGAAAGAGAGTGTCCCTCGTGGACTGTTGCAGGCTGAGCGGTTGGAAAGCCTCTCCCTCTCTCTTGGCCCCATGAGGGCCTGAATAATCAAGAGGCTCCTCTCAAAGCTCAAACCACCCCATGCCCCTCCTTAGCCATCTGACTGTACCACAGCCTCTGTGAGACGGAGGGGAGAAGGAAAGAGGGGAGGGGAAAGGAGAGGAGGAGAATGGCTGGGTTGGAGAAGGAAAAGGGAAGCCAGGTGGAGGAAGGGAGATGGAACGTAGGATGGCGTGGCAGGAAGAAGACGGACTGGAAGAAGAGGAGAAAGGTGGGAGTGGGAAGAGGGAGGGTAGGGTCAGGATGCATTAGCGCCGCAGCTTCCGTCTGGTTCAATCATCCAGGCCCATCCTTTCATTTGCCATCGCCCAAGAGGAGATGGTGTGAGACGCCCTGCCCAGAGGGAAGGGACACCACCGCTGTGCTGAGACACAGCTGGCAGGCAGACTGATTGCACTTGCACCCATGCGCGCGCACACGCACGTGCACGCGCACACGCGCACACACACACACACACACACACACACACACACACACACACACACACACACACATATGCATGCACGCACGCACGCACGCACACACGCACACACTCAAAACACACACAAAACTAACACAAATATACATTTGCAAAGGGGTGTAGGGACTTGCACCAACATGAGAGGATGTCAGACTTGACAGAAAGAGTGAAGGAGAGAGGGGAGCGGTGGTTGGGATTCAGGGGGTAGACTGATGGATTTGACTGAGTTCTCATAACGCTAACCATCAAAAAATTTAAAAACAAGTTGATTTAAGCATGCAAATTCCAAGTAATATACCACTTTTATTTTATCATTCCGAAACAAAAATATGTCTCCACTGTCTCTGCGGAGTGGAGGGAAACCCATAATTGGAATGCTTATTCCATTAAAAGTGAAATTCCATTCCTGTTCACCAGCTTGATAATTACTCCTGATCTAATGAGTCCCTATTGGGCAACTGCTAATTGCAAGGAACAAATGACGAAATGCACTGGATCACTTTTTCCCACTTTAACTGCGTCAGAAACAACAATCTGTCTACCTGCCTTCTGAGAAAGAGCAAGGGCTATGAAACTTAAAATACTGCTGTCTCCAGTTAGGATCTAGCTTGCTATTCTGACATATGCTAGTGTGTGTTTGAGTGTGTATGCCTGCGTATCTGCCTGTGTGTCTGTGTTCTAATGTTCCAGTCTGCAGCTGACATTGTGAAATATAGATCACTTATCTACTCTGAAAATGAGCTCTCTATCTCTCTTTCTCTCTCTCTCTCTCTCTCTCGCTCACCCCTTTTCTCTGTCTGTCTCTATCACACACTCTTTTTCTCTCGCTCTCTCTCTCTCTCTCTCTCTCTCTCTCTCTCTCTCTCTCTCTCTCTCCTTCTGCCTACTGCTGTTTATCTCAACAGAAAGACTAAAAACCCTCGGGTCTGTCTACCAGCTCTTCAACTACAGACACACAAAGCTAGCTAGCTGGCAGTCTGCCGCAAACACACTCGCCGCACACAAAACTCTGGGGGTCCTTTCTGTGCTGGTTGTCTGCTTTTACTTTCATCATTTGCTGCAAGGACTTTTCAAAGATCAATCCAAATACAGGGTACCACAAAAGGAGACTTGCTTTGCAAAAGCAGGCAATAAAGTTGAATCAGATCGTCTTCAAAAAGGGGTGTCCACTGACAACAAGGGGGATCTTAGATGGAGGTCATCACTCTGCATCGCGTACAAATGCCACCAAGATTTAGACACATCTAACATGGCCTAGACACCTTAACATAAAAACAGGGGGCTTTATGTGTTAGGCTGAGCATTTGTGTGTGAGCATGTGCATGTTAGTCTGTGTGTCTGTGTGTGTGCGTGTGTGTGTGTGTGTGTGTGTGTGTGTGTATATGTGTGTGCACGTGTGTGTGTGTGTGTGTGTGGGTGTGTGCGCGCGCGCGCGCGTGTGTGTGTGTGTGTGTGTGTGTGTGTGTGTGTGTGTGTGTGTGTGTGTGTGTGTGTGTGTGTGTGTGTGTGTGTGTGTGTGTGTGTGTGTGTGTGTGTGTGTGCTTCCTTCACAGCAGGGCCCTAAGCACATTGGGCCTACACATCAGACCCCTCCCAGTAGGTTTAGCTGGGTCAGAACCTCTGCCAGCCCTCTATCCCAGTTAAGCCCGCCAGCAGACCGAAAGGGCACATTATGGCCACTCCACAGAGCTCCATGCAGCCAAGAGCATTAGCACGTTGCCCCGACATCACCAAGCAGAGGGAGAGCTGTTAGAACTAACCCTTTAGGAGAACACTAAGCTACTGTCAGGTGAACAGAGTCGCAGGTTGAACCATGTATTTGCCAGGAGAAAACATAACCTCTCAACTCTCCATTCAATCAGCTCCGTTTGAACACGAGTCAGCACATTTGTAAATAAATGTCAGTCAGAACACTGAGAGTAAAAACACAGCAAAGCCAACTTCACGTCGTATTTATTCGGTAACGTATTTTTCCCATTAATCTCCCTCTTCCTTATACATGACGGAACAATTGATTTAGGGCTTTTTTCCTGCTGTGGTTTGGCAAAGAATAAAACAGACCTGACTATGGAGCCAAAACACTACTTTGCATCATTGATGCTTCAAAGGTGCTATTTCCTTTTAGGGCTATTAGAAACTATTGTTGTTCAGAGATCTCACATGGGGCATTCTAGGAAGGCAGTGTGCGCTCTCACTTAGACAAACAACATCTGGGAGACAGAAAGGACGTGCTCATGTATTGGAGCTAGGAGATTAGTTACTTAATGGACCTGCAGATAGTGCCGATAAAAAAAAAACTCCTAACTATTGAAAACGGTGGCGTCAGCGTTTTTGCTCTGCCACTGCCAGGGCAACAACACGGGAGGCCTGTTGTATAAGCTACTCAGAATTCTATGAGAAGCCACTATCTATATGTCAAATTGTATTATTTTAAAAAAATATATCACACGTATATATTTATGGGGTAAATAATTAATGAGTTTAAATAATAACATTTTTCGTCTTGTTTCAAAGTATTTATTTACAGAAATTTGGTTCTAATCCGAAAAACAACTGCATATTCGCAGGTGAGAAAAAAAATATGTAATGATAGGTCTTGAAATTGCATAATTGCTCTGTAGGGGATCTAAATGCATCTAAAAAACAAACAAAGGTTTTGATCACAGACTGGGCCCTTGGGGAGCCTAATAACGCATTCGCCTTGCATACATTATCTCTCACAATGTCTCAAGGCAAACACATTCACTCAATTATGAGTTAGTCAGCCCTGATTATTTTTATCCTCCTCCTTAACTCGGGATTCTGGGGAGTGTCACTGCTTCCAGGCGTAGAGAAACTGCAGTGCGCAATGAAAAGAAACTGGCCCCAAAGTCCTTGGTTTTAGTGACTGGGTCAGCAGAAGGTCAGCATAGCAGGGATATTCTGGTCCAGGCCTGAGAACACTGGGTGTGCAGCTCACACTGTCTGAGGTGGGGCTGTACCACTGACATGACTCTCCAGACAGAACAATCTCTCTGATGTTAGGAAGTATGGTTCAGCATAGCCTCTGGCGTTCCAAACTCCTCCAGGAGTCAAATTTAAAATTGGAATGAAAGAGGGAAGATAGATTAGCCATCTCGATTTAGTTCAAATAGCAATATTATGAGACTATAGGCAGAAAAGGCCCACAAAGGTACTTTGTGTCACTGCCCTGTCTAATCTCACTACCCTTCTATGAACTGTAGCTCTCTCCCTTCCTACTAGCCAGCACCCCAGTCAACCAGAGGGAAAACGGAGGACATCATCACAAGCCCTCGTCACAGCCACTACTAACAGCTGCATTCGGGGCTGCTGCTGCTTCAAACATGGGCCAGCTCCCAACCATAAACAAGTTATGAGAGCCGAGGCTGAAAGAATGCAATGCCAGCTTCTTTAGCAATTCATCTCACGCAATTTAGTGAAGTCTTGGAGAACTGACACAGTCACTGCTTTGTAATTTATTAACTTCCTACAGTCTGATGAGGTTTGCTACGTGTGCCTCGGCACACAGGGCAGAGCAATACTGTGAGTATTGATCTGTGACGTAGAGTTCTTTTTGAGAATTTTAGAATGAAAGCACACAAACTGGAATGTACAAAAACACCAGCAAGTGGATGTAGTAAAACCAGTAAAATACGAAATTCACAATCACAATCCAATAAATACCGTGGTAACCAATGCCATTATGGATCCCACTGGTCCCAAAAATCTGTTCCAAAATACATTTGAACTATTTCCCTAGTATAACCCATGACTTGTCTAAAGCATTTTCTTTTGTGTTAATGTCAATCCCAGTACACAGATGTAAGTAAATGTCACTCAACCAATCAATCCAAACGGAGTCCAAAAAAGTTCCAGAATCTCAAACATCAATTATGTACCATGCATAAATAAATATGATTAAAAGGTAGAAAATACATTTAATTCCAACAAACATATCATCAATGTAATACTACCTGTAATCCTAAACATTTTCTCAGGTTCCGTGTTTGTTTTTTCCCTAAAATAAATGTAAGGTAAGGGTACTCTTTCACAGTAGTTTTAAAAATACGCAAATTGTGTTATGCTACAGTAATTCATAAAAACATACCTACAATGCAACACAGTTTAAGGTACCTTTATCGTAAACAGCTATTACAGTAATATACTCGAGATTTCTTCAGACCAGTGGATGCTGTAGATTTTGCCGTAAAAACAAGGCAAAGGATTACAGTGTAGCTGTGCAGTAACTCAAGGCCTTGGCAACACGACAAATGGCAAATTTATGGCATTTCACTGAATCAATCTCCTATTGTACTGCGAACTATATGAGCGGCACCAGTTTTGTGATATACAGTACATTCTCATAAAAACGTTCCAAAAATCCATACAAGTCCAGCAAATAACCAACAAGATACTGTTTGACGAATGAGCTGCTTTGTTACTGCCATTGCCTTGTAGTATACGTGTGCTTTCTTCACAGTCAGAAATATTTTCAGTTTTCAGTAGTCCTTACGTCATTTTATGCTTTGATAGACACAATGAGGCTCGCTCTATAATTCCATCACCCCAATGCTTAATGTAGAGCACAGTGGAGATTTAATTTCCCAACAGTTTGCTCAACAACTCATTCAACATGCTATACAGCTGTATTATTTGCAGTCTGGGGGAGGTTCAGTGACTCTGTAATTATAATGTGGCTTACGGCTGACTTGTCTACAGATATCCGACCTATACAGACACACAAACACAAGCACTTAATTACACAGGCACATACACAAACACACACACACACACACACACACACACACACACACACTCACACACACACACACCGATCCACACAAACTCAAACCTACACTCTCTCACACACACACACACACACACACACACACACACACACACACACACATGCGCACGCACACACTGTTGCAGCAGCCAACTTAAGGCTGTTCACTCCCTCGTGAACCAGGCAGGCAGTGAAGAGCAGAGATTAAATAGATTACTGACTCTCTGCCTTTATGTGTGGCTGGAAGAGAACAATAAATTGACATTGTTATCGTATCTACTTTGTAGCATGGAGCTCCACCAGCCACAGGTCAGTCTACTGGGAGGGGAGGGGGTGGAAAATACCCAATAATGAGGGGAGGAGCTGCAGCCGGGTACGGGGCATGTGGGCGTGACATTAGTCTTTGTGACTTTCAATCACTTACCATGTGTAGTCCTGTTAACCTCACAACATCTTCATTTAAAATGTAGTTAGTGACAATGTTTAAATCTACCCCTGCAGCTCACAGTCTGCTGCTGACGGATTATGTATTCGTCTCAATACATCTCTCCTATACTATAAGTAGGAGGGAGATCTTGAGGCGATGGTTTGGGAGGGCAGCGTTGTCGGCTCGAGAGGGCGTACCGCGGTGCCGTGAAATCAGTGGGTGTGAAGTAAAGGGTGAGAGCAACTAAAGAGCACCTTCTCCTGTTTTATTGATGTCTTTACAGTAGACGCTCATGGGGGGGGAGTGGGGTCTACAGCCCACCTTCCAGTTCATTATCCTAGGAAACACAGTCCACAGTCCAACTCACTATCGTGCGCTCTCTCTCTCTCTCTCTCTCTCTCTCTCTCTCCCTTTTTTTTTTTTCTCTCTCCCAGGGAGCTGTGAGTTGGTAATGTGTTGTGTCATGCCAGGCCGATAGCAGATGGGGGGGGGGGGCACAACAGCCGGACACAGACCCACATTGACTATTCAACAGAATACTCATTCAACACAGTATTTCCACCTCCGCTCAGATCAAAGTCAGCGTTTCCAGGCTGAAGTACACATTCCATGACAAATCAGATAAGGTTGGGTGTGTTTCCCTGCAGTGAGTGGCTTCTGTCTACTTTGTACCAAAAGTACTCCCAACGCACAGAGGTATAGAATCTCTACAGCACTGCAATGAGTGGGGCAGAGGACGGAGAGAAAAAACTACGTCTAGACAAACAACGTGACAGACGGAAAGATAAAAGAGTGGGGAAGGCCGGACCAAAATCTGTTTCTGGGAAAAAGGAAGGTAGAGCAATAAAGAACGAAAGAAACAGAGAGAGAGAGAGAGAGAGAGAGAGAGAGAGAGAGAGAGAGAGAGAGAGAGAGAGAGAGAGAGAGAGAGAGAGAGAGAGATTGGGTGAGCGAGTAGAGACGGAGAGAGGCTGGACTCTGAGGCTGCGCTGAGTGCCATATCAGGATGCATGGGAAAGGAGAACCACAGCCGAGAGTACTGGAGGCGTCACCATAGAAACAAACGAGGCTCCACTGATCTCATTAGAGGAGAGCAGCCAGGAGACCAGCATTCTAAAAGACACGGAGAAACTACGAGAGGAAGAGGGGGGAGAGAGAGAGAGAGAAAGAGAGAGAGAGAGAGCAAGAGAGAGGGGGTTGGTAACAAGAATCTGGGAGACGAATATTCTGTTATAATTGCTTCTTCGGCTAGATGAAGCAGTGAAATGAAGTCAGACTAACAGTTGCCTCTTTTACAGAGTGCTTTTGTTGAAGCGTAGTGTTACTTCGCCTGAAATGAATGGAAAAGGTGGTGGAGAACTCTCGAGTGATCAACTTGGTGGCTGTGCTTTGTGCCCATGTGTTTGTGGAAGTGGACAAGCAATCTAATTGAGCACGGCGACTGCTCTAGTGACTCAGCCGAAATATAACACACCTTTTTTACATTTAAACATACAAAACAAATGACTTGGGAAATGTCTGTGAAATATCCATGAACCACCCCCCCCCCCCCACCCCCCCACCCCCCCGATCCTAAACGCTTACCAGGAGTAGCCTCAGTGAATACCATGCCAGCTGGTCTCCATGGCAACAAAGACTTCTCATAAACGACTGAGCCGAGGGTTCACAGTTGATGAAGTGCTCATATAAAGTCTTTGACACACGGTTATGTACACTTCAACTTGGCCTATCTCTACATCCATGTCTCTAGGAGATAGTTTTTTCATTTTCTTTTTAATTTGCCCATGGAAATAATCAATAGCATAATCGATGATGCACCTTTCGTTTGCAATCCGCTGTATAAAGCTATGACATTGATCCACACTACTTTTACCCAGGGTAACGTCCGTGGCACAGAAATGTATCAGTGACATTCTTCATCCCCCATACAACGCTTTAGAAAGATGCCAAAATGCGCTCCTGAGTCATTTCTCCGATGGCGCATAAGAGCAAATCAATTGTTTAAGTTCAGGCAGTGCCCGGGGCCAATGGACATTAGCTTATCATAATGACAGGGGGCGCTCAATGAAATACACTCATCCATATTTGGCAGGCGGATAAGGAGATAACATGGTTGAACGGGGCCAAAGCACTTGTGCTGTAAAAACTCATTAGATATTCTTAAAGTGGAAGTTTCCATGTTGTTTCCATGTTGTCAAGCATATCATCACATAAACACGTCATAATTTCATTTGTTCTAGAGACTCTAGACTAAACAGACTACATGCAATTGTATTCATTTTAGGCAATGCGCTGCAAGCTAATTTCCCCAGTGTGTGGCTGGCAGTTGTTTTTTTTCTCCCCGAGATGAAATGTAAGCAAGGCAGCCTGTAGATAGACCGTGGCCGAGTAGAGACTGTGCCTGGCTCACCGCAGGGTCCCGACCCTCCCTGACGACAAGCTCTCAGATCAATCAGCTCCCCGGGGGAAGGCTGGCTGTAGACACCCCTTCTCCGACCGCCAGCCCCCCGCCATCGATCTCTGTCTCAGACAAACATCAACAACAACTAGCAAGCCACCACTCTCGACCCGACACATGCAAAAATGCCTCCTATTTCACCTCTCCTCCTCCATTTCCTGTGGCGCTTTAGAAGCTGAAAAGGGTTGTGCCGCAGTCAGTCAGTCCCTTATGGCAGAGGATTTCTGTGCCTTAATGAAGGAACTGACTGGCACCCATCCAGACAATGCTCCCTCCAATTGCCCCAAACTCTAATCAGAGTGGGCCAAGTTTCCCCCCACTACCGCTTAGTGCTGATGAGTTTCTGTGAAACATCTAAAATAACAGACAGACACGTGAATCACAGCAGGCGTTCTTCGCTGCTGGAGCCCGGCCTCAGACAAAGTGAGTGATGAATGGGCCTCATTTGCTGCCCAACTTGTTAAAAGCTTTAAAGCATCATGACTTGCCGGTGCGGCCCGCCTCACTTCCTGGTAAAAGACCTCTTAGGGTTGCCCTTATGGATGCCGGATGATATAAAGGAGTGAGATGTATAAGCAGGCACGGGAATAAACCCCTTACGGCCGAGGCCCATAAAAACAAACACTAACACACGGACGCACATCTATATTCAACACACACCCAAACATATACACAAAGACCATCTCCCCAGCTCCTCTAATCTGACTGTCTATAAACCTCCTCCCCTTCCCCCCCACCCCAACGGGCCGACAGGCCAAATAAGCTGCGTCCCGCGGCCGCCAGGCTGAGAGGAGCCGCTGTGGAGGCCCCGTGGGAGCGCCCCTCAGCAGGGCGGCAGAAGCCAGCTGGCCCACACGCCACCACCAGTCACCCCCTGAAATATGTCCTGCCAGTCCTGTAACAAAGCCGAGCGGCGCGGTGCTCAGTAGGCAGCGTTGCGTGGCGACGGAGCATTAGGACTGAATGAAGTCGGGGCGCTACCTGTCGCCGCACGCCGGCGAGCTTGAATAGAAGAATAGAATGCCTTTTATTGTCATTATACACAGGTACAATGAGATTAAGCAACCACCAAACAGTGCAGTACAGATTAAAACAGGAATAAGATAAGATAAAATAAAATAAATAAAAGTATAAAATAAGATAAGATAAGATGGGTACGTAGTCCCGATAAAAAAAAAAAAAAATAACATGCCGGTCATGCGTGGCGTCTGCGTGGGGCACAGCGGAACCCTCCAGACAGAGAAGAATGGGAGTCTCAAGACAAAGCCTTCCTCCCTTACTAATAAACGAGGGAGTGGAATGAATCTGCACGTGCTCAGCAGTGATCAGAACGCGATATAGATCTTGTCATCGTTCAGTCGACTTTATGAATAGGTGGTTTACATCACTGGCTATGAGAAAGATTTATCTAGTTTTTTTAGGCAACAGTGTGTAGGCTAGTGGAATTGGCAGTCATCAGAGTTGACCAGAAGTGCTTACTAATACTGCTCTCTTTTCCTCGTTCCTGTATTGATACATTGCGACCACGTGCTATGAGAAAATCCTCTCAGAGCAACATTATTATTCAGGTGAGAGAGGAGTTCACTACTACATCAATAGACGGCACTAAACTGGGCCCTTGACAGTGTTAATGACACATTGACATCAAGCCTACGCTGCTGAATGAGAGCGCGTACTATAAAACTGATGAAAATATCGGAGACATAAGGTTTTTTTTTTTAGCAACGCTGACGATCGAAAGTGTGTGTCAGCGAGTGATCGTCGAAAGTGTGTGTCAGCGAGGGATTGATGCACGTCGTGCTCTGTGGTACACGACGAGGTGTCACTCTCCAGTGTTTGACTGTGAGCCCACGGAGTCCTTCCCTGTAGCCCGTAGGGAGAGGGGGGGGTTCACATTTCAGAGTAAACGGCCATTTCTCCTGGAATAACACCCACTTAAATAAATGTCTCACAGAGCTATGGGTGAGACGCAGCACTGCCCGTTCAGCCCCTCCACCCCCAGCCTCCTCAGCCCCTCCACCCCCAGCACTGTGCGCCGCAAAGAGTCAGCAGGGGAAAGCCCAAGTCATCTGTCCACATGGGTTCAAGAATGATCCTCTCCTCAACCCTCATCTACCTGCCCCCATGTCAACCTTTCTTTAATCTCCCCTCATGGCCTCCCTCACTTTGGCTCTTCCTTCCTCTCCTCTCTGCTCCCCCTCCCTCCGTCCTGTGCTCCACCCCGGTCGTGCCCTCCTCGTCTCCTCCATTATGGTCCAGCGGGGCCGTGGTGACGGTGGCGCAGCCAGCAGAGCGAATCCAGCTCCATCCACACGATTACTACCTCTCAGTGTGGGGGTGATAAGGTGAGCTGAGGACGAGAGCAGGGAGCAGAGGGACTGACTGGGTCTGGAGACCGTCTTTGACCTCACTTGACTTAAAGACAAGAGACCCTATGGTGAGGAGAGAGCATCTAACATGTTCACACAACACCAATAACTGCTTTAATGTAATATACTATACTCTATATTAAATTGTGGATCATACTAAAAGGCTAAATATTAGAGGTGCAAGGTACAGTATATTGTCATACTAACACTGCAATAATTTCCTGGATGGATCAACACTATCTGGGGGGGGGGGGGGGATAATTCGCCTACAGTGAAAACTAATCAATTATTTATTCATTTGTTCCACTGGCTTCTCTTCAGAGAGTGGCTGATGAGGAATGATCCAGCACACGTACTCCAGTCTGGCCCAGCCTTGTTTTTCCACAGTCTGCCACACATGCATTAGTCCAAACCACAGAACCTTATTAGGACTGTATCCCTATCAATCAGATTGCATGGAAGATGTGGCCCGGATCCACGGCTTCTGTTTGGCACTGACAAGAGCTCAAAACCCGGAACCAAACAGTGCATGGAGCACAGCCTGCTGCATTGCACACAGGCCAGATCGGCTACTACCGAGTGTTCAAGAGAGAGGCCCGGCGATCCCTGGTGTGAGTTGTGGAGGAGGTGTGATTGTATCACTGGGAGAGTGAGGCGGCACTGTTACTCAGATGGCATTTGTGCTGCAAACACAGAGGACACGTACAGGCACACACCCGCAGAACACACACTCACATCTTGTGTGATATCAATATTCCTGTTGGTTAAGATCAGCCACTTTTTGGGAAACTTGGGAAAATGGATTCACTGTGAAAAAGGTTGACTATGACTCCTGGGATTGTATAAAACATATGTATTAGATTACCATAAATCAGATACCCCAATAGGATTAATTAATAAAGTCACAGGGATGATACATTTGTTTAAAACACCAGACCTTCCACCAGCACGCAACATTTCACCAGAATTCATTCCGCACAACAACTCCCACTATGATAGTACACAAGTATTGACAAGTAATGGTCCATTGACGGTGCAGCAACACAGTAATATACTCCCTCAGGTCGGGAAGCTAGGAGATTGCTTCAGGAAACGCAATCGCTGCAAAAACACTCTTTTGTTGGCAGGAAAGTAGCGCAGGCCTCCTATAATGTATGACATACAAGCAGCAAGAGATTACACAAACTTCAAGCAAGTCAAATAACAATGTCCAATCAATCTGTTGCACTGAGCCTTAACATGGCTTGTGGACCTGTTCGTAAATGGCATGTCTTTACAGTGAAATCCACCACGGTCAATCCGTTCCAGAACTATTTCACTGCAGCTGAAAGCAGCATGTCAATATATACAGTATGTAGATCTCCATGACGCTGTTATACAGCGAGAGTCTGCAATATCAACCGTATCTTGTCTCATCCCATACCATGCTAACCCCCAACATGGCAGATCAGACAGGAGGGCTATGGGCGCACTAGCAGCCAGCAGGGAGACGACGCTACCAACCACTTTGATTCAGCCTCTGTAAGGAGGAGGAGTGGTGAACAGAATCTATTCCTCGTTCAATATTCTATTGATCCGGGTTGGAGCACAGCGAGGCAGATATATGCTCTCATTAACAACTCCAAACGTCTTATTGGAACCTGGTTAAGGTCTATCCCTCCCCCTGCACAACCAACCTCTAGGACTTTTCATTTACCTAGGCCAGCGTATCTGATTTTACAGTGCAGGAACGGTGGCCCCAGTCTTATCGGCCAACAGGTGTCAAAGAGGCAGTACATACATTTTTAATGGTGGTGGTGGCCACACCCTGAACAAACAACTGCATCGACATGAACGGCTTTTATAGCTGTGAGTGTATTTCTTTACGCACGCATTCTCATACAATCTCCAGATGTCCATCTTTATATAAACGAACCTTGTCGAAAAGAACTCGTGGGTCATTATCCGTCCTCTAATTGCAATGGGTGCCTGCACACCACATCCTGGGGGAAGCGGAAACGGTGATTTGTGGTGCACAGTGTGCCCGTGTGAGGGTGCACGTGCAGGTTGTGTGCACACGCACGTTTCCACGAACGCCCCTCGCCCATTGGCTGCGGGAGAGGTTGACAACAGGGCCCCGATCTCTCGGTGTGGTGACGCACTGATAAGGCATCCAGACTGCTCCTGTAATGGCCCCCATCCACCACCCAGTCCCTCAATTATGGTTATCATGTCAGCCTGCTCGGTTCCAATTGAATAAGGGCTGCCTGTGCCTCTCTCAGCCGCTCCCGTCCACATGAATAAGTAAATATGGCTTCAGCCACGGTGACAGGCCCCAACTAGAGAGCCTCAGAACCTGTCGATAAGCCCGACTTCTACGCACTATTGACAGGCCAGCTGGTCCCCTCTCTCCCTCATGTTTTACAGGCACAGATAAACACACGCGCACGAACACGCACGCACTCACACCCCACACTACCCGAGCACACACAGGGCGGCCAGTGGTTACTATGAGACCAGAGTGTGTTCCAGGCACTGGGCTTATTACCTTTCCAACTCCTGCTTCCTCCTTTTCACATTTCAGTGAGCAAGAACAAAAGGTTTGGTCGACTGAAACCAGCGTCAGAAAGGCTGGGAGCGAACGACAAGCCTCGGCTGTCTACCTTTTGACTGTTTATTGCAACGAGGTGTCGAGCTGACGTAAGCCCCCATGGATGGGGCAGATCAATCTCAGGGCCATTAGGTAGACAGGGCCAGCTCCCTCCCTGGTGGTGCTCAGAAACCCCTGTGGACTTTCCTTCATGTAACACTACCCCTCTACCATCCCCCCTGCTCATCGTGGCCTCCACCCTCTCCCCTGTGGTCACTAAGAGAGGCGCACAGCTATACCCTCGGTTCCTCTGACGCCACAACATCCACTGCTGTGGTTTCCAGGGCAGACCTTTGATGAATTAACTTTGTAAAAAAACCTGGACGCAGAGCTTACTAAATTACGAAAAGGTTGCACTGTGTTCTTTCTTTAATGCATAGAAATGGCCATCTTCTGACACATGTTTCTCATGTTGGAATCTGGAACATACAGATACATACATCCTAAACTATTTTCTTTCAGATGAATTCAAGATTCAGACGAAGCTACCTAGTTTTTGTACACTAGGTTTACTAACACTATGGCTTTGCCATCTGGACCTCTTGGCTGTATTGTACCCTGAACATTAGAAGCTCAACACATACACACACCAACACACACACACACACACACACACACACACACACACACACACTCACTGGTCTCCCTCATTTATCCATGCTGACCATCAGGTCTGTCAGTTAGCCGCTGTATGAGCCATTATCCCAGTACTCACCCGGTTAGGACCACCACAAAATCCATTACATTCCAGCCATTACGCAGATAGGAGCCTTTGTGAAATGCAAAGCCAAGAGCAATGATCTTAATGCCCGCCTCAAAACAAAATATTCCAATGAAATATGGCTCCGTATCATCCTGTTGGAGATGAAAAACAGAAAGCATTAGAATTAATATACCAGTTTATGTCTACCACTAATGGTTGGTGTAGCTGTTTTAGAATAGGAGTCCAGTCCATATTGATCTAAAATGTGACAATATTCTACCCTGGATGTGGGTTGTAAAAATGTGATAGCTTCACTTTATGACAATGTGCCATCAATATGTCCAACAGAGCCGTTGTACATCTGCTCAAACACAATCAGTCTTTACCAAGGAAAATGTCCTGTATTCCATTCTTAGAAAAACAAAGGGCAGTTATTTCTCTGTGCTATGGGCAGACGGGGCTTGCTGTATTTACCCTTTTGATGGTATCTTCCCACAGAGTGAAGTAGTGATCCTAAGATGGCTGTGAGCTCACAGATTAAAGGCCACTCTGTGGGGGTGCTAGTAAGCCGACATGGCAGAGCTACCCTGCTGTCTGGAAACCCCCTAGACCCCACTCTGTCACATCCACCATTCCCTACCATTGCTGCATCACCACATAAATACAATGGATCTGGTGTATGAATCAGTCAGTTATGATGTCTTGCTACTTACCAAGCGCTCGGACATGGGGGTCTTGTCATTGGCTGGGAGATGCTGCTCCAAGGCAAGGACAATACAGTTTGCTATGATGGTTGCCAGGATCATGTATTCAAATGGAGTGAGAGATGGTTAAGGAAACTTGCAGGGGAAGACTGAAAACATCAAAGTACTAGACATACATTTGCCAATATAAACAAAGTAATATGGAGACGCATTATAAAGACAATCTGTTGATCAATACTTGTAACTGTTCAAAGGTCTATATATTGGGACATTTTTTCCAATATTGAGCAAATTCATGGGTTCTTCTCTAAGAGACAACTTCAAAACATGATTTGCTGTGCTAATCTACCCTATAGTGCTCTCTTGTTGTCTACTGATTCATCCCCAAGAGGATAGCTGCACTGCTTCCTAAAAGGAAACATATGCTACATCAGTAGAGAGATTGGACCAACTGACTTCTGGTCTATGATACTCTTGGCTCTTGCTACAGGATCCTACATGCAGCCAAGAAATGCATATGCAAGTGAAAGTTTGATAAATGTTCTTGCAGGACTGGGTGTACCGAACCAGTTATGTAAGTAATGGAGGCCATTACACTCTTAATGGGAATTAATTGCAATACCTTGCATGTTCATTAAACAATGCTGAAACAATATGTTGGTAGAGAATTTTTGAGAGAAAGTCTACAAGTCAGTAAAAACTGTAAAATGAAACAGAATCAACAGGTTGTGTCCACCTCCTTCAGGAAAACCTGTTATGGCCCTGAGCACTTCATACAGTAGCATCTAACCATCTGACTTAACCATTTATTCAGATGGATTGTTTATTGAATGGCACACCCACCTAGAATACCTTAGACGTTTGTGTTTATGAGACCGGGCGAGCGTTACTGCTGGCTAATGGCGATAAAATAGTGTGAGAGTTCAGCACCTTGGACAGCGCCAGTTCTGAACTGAGCTGGTCTGGGGTGAAGAGTGCTGCATTATACAGAACAGTTTAAATATTTGGAAGTACGTTTAATTACAACTGACTTTTTTTTTTTGGGGGGGGGGGGGGTCTTAATATCCACCCCCTTAATTTCTACAAAATAGTAAAAAGTTATCTTGCAGAAGTAGGCTACTGTTAAGGACAGCTCAGGGCAATGCCAGACTTGCCAAGACAAAAACATACACAACTTATATGCCGAGATGTCGACTACTGGTTGCTCCATACCAGCCCAAAAAAAAACTTAGCAAGTACTACATGGACATTAATGAGCCTGAAGGAATTTTCTGAATACCTATGCATGCATTGATCCGCCATTTCAAACAAACTGAAAGGATATGGCCATTCTGTGATCTTTTTAGCATATTTCCGTATGATGTTATCCTCACTGAAGATATATAGAGACCGATTGACACTGAGACAGCTCTGCTTAACAGGTATTGGATTATATAAGGCCATTGTCCTGGCTCTTTGGGCCATTGTTTGCTTGTACACCCTTGGGCCGCTTGGGGGGATAACCTGCCGGTTCCCCCCTCTCCCAGGGCCCCCTGGAGAGCCACCTCCATACCGGTTGGGCAGTTCGTTGGGCAATTCAAAACGAGCCATTCTAGAATCGCATAAATCTTGATAGAGATATCAAAACTGACACTAAATAAGAGATACAGAAGAAGCATCACAAAAAGCTCAGTTGTTCCAGCCACAAGTTCCTTTTGGTTTGTGTGATGTCCAAGGGAATATTCAAACAACATTCAAAAAGGGTGATTTTTGTTCAGCATAGATCGCTTCTCTTTCTTTCCTGGTCACACTTTCAGTTCCCTTAAAGAAAGTTTATAATTCCATCTCAATGTGTTCCATAGATGTCCCTCGTCTTTCTGGTCTGGCTGGATGTAATGCGTTTGAAGTAATGCACAGCCTATTCGTCTCCATGGGGCAAACCTAAAAAAAGCTGCGAATTTAATGCACACAAATATACAACAATAATACTTCTCATCAATCCCAGTTTGCACTCGAAAGGGCAGTCGCAACTATGGTCTTCCACTTGGAATCCAAATGCAGCAGATGCATCATTTCGGTGTCTTCTCCACGAAATAAATATCGTAACGACCATAAGTTAGTCTAGTCTTCATGTTATGTCGACCGATGCTCCGTACGGTCAATATGTCTTTTTGTCGCACAATTCGCGCCATTAGCCCTCCAATTCATTTCGGGAAAAGAAAAAATGAAAAAAAATCCAGATGTGGCGCCTCTTCTTCCGCTAAATAACAAGCAGTGTATAATGTAACACTTTCTCTAGCCACTGCTTCTTATGAATCGACCCACGTGACCAAAAAGACGCCAGTGACTCCACCTGTACCGTCTCTGTATCCATAGCACCAAGGAGGAAGAGCAGGCAAAAAGGTTCTCTCACTCTCTCTCTCTCTCTCTGAATCTACCTGGTCACCATCACGTAAAACAGAAAGGCAATGTCAAAGTAAAAAAAAAAAATTATAATAATCAGTGTCCGTCATTATCTCATCCCCGTCTCGTACTTTCTGCATGTTCTACATGTTACCATTGTACAAGAAAATATAGTGAGCAACAGGGCGGGGTTGCTAGGCATCTGCAATGAACTACAACAGAACAGAATATATATTGTACACCTTTTAGTATTTAGGAAATAGACCTGATTGGCTTCAATTCAGTTAACCCGAGATATTATAATGGTCTTAGCTGAATTACATACTAAACCCTTCTTTATCATCCCACAATTGAAATGAGTCGGTGTAGAAATGTATCACAACAAATACATTTACATGAATTAAATAAAAAAAGACAGGTGTGTTTTAAAAAAAAATATTTTATTGCTATTAGAGCCCTAAAAAAGCATTCTCTAAAAAGAGATGTCTGCCAAAGACAAGATTTGCATTCAAACATTTAAGTACGCGTCTCATTTCTAGTCTAAAATCGAATCCTTGAGGGTTATCCAAGCATAGTTTGAGGTTAAGCGTGAGACCAACGGAGAGCAGGATTAGAGGGGCAGAGATTCCTCATCAGTGAGTCATGTAGGTGTCTCAACAACTGACTGCGGCGCAGTCTCATTGGTCTGGCCTCTCTGCGCTATGACAGCGGCAGAGTGCCGACACTTAGGAGAGCAACACTGGCAGCTGTAGTACTTGCTCTTGATCCTCCAGAAGTTATCGCCATAGTCAAATCTGAACGAACCACAACAGAGGACAGACAAGTGTTTTTTTTTTCTTCTTTTCAGAGAACTTAGAGGCATGTGTGTTTATTTAAATAATTGCAGGGCTATTCAAAGCTAATCGAACAATGGTTGGCTATACTTGTGTTTCACGTTGTACAGGGTTCTTACCCTATTTGGTCCCCTGCTTTGATAGGTTTGCTCGAGAAGAAGGCTATGCGTGGGAAGCGCAGGTCCTGGTGCATGGTGAACACACGCACTGCCAGCAGGTTAGGCTCACACAGATGGTTGATGAAGCGTCCAATGTTGCCAAAGCGCCTGGCATCTACACAGTGGGCATCACCTACCTGCAATACAGTTGATGGCGCAAAAGGTCAGCACTGCCAGGAGATTTTGCTCCTTCTGTGGCTGCTTTAGACTCTTGAATTATTTAATTCAACATTTATTTTAAACATTTAAAAGAACCAAGGAGTATTAGAACGAGAGCACACTAAGGCACTTGATGGAAAATCTAAGACAGCATAAAGCTATCTGCAGCACCTCCTCTTGGTCAATAACGGAAGATGTATTTGTGTTGTGTAGATCTTAATCAATGAGACATTATTAAATGTATGTAATACTGTGCTGAAGAGCTGTATATAAATCAAAATCACCTTATTGTCAAGAGTGAAGAGGTAAGAGTCGGTTTCCCTGTTGTCAGCTTCGGCATCTGAGATGATCTCGCCAACATACCTAGATTGAAAACACCACAC
Organism: Galaxias olidus; assembly: GCA_026901105.3. NCBI lineage: Eukaryota > Metazoa > Chordata > Actinopteri > Galaxiiformes > Galaxiidae > Galaxias > Galaxias olidus. Next base: position 302,157 of record JAPMUY010006216.1, read on the forward strand.
ACGCCACAATATGTCGCAGCTCCTAACAACTGCATAGGATCAAACGCAAACTACGTGGAAGATTGAAATCGTCATTTTAGTTTATTTGAATGTCTCACTCGCAAATGAAGGTTCCTTGCTGGACGTCCTGCAGCACTCTAACCCCCCAGCCCATTGTTTCAGTCCTGTAGAGCTGCAGTCGCTTTCTGAATGGAGGACAGGACAAACGCAAAACAACTCAATGAACTAACAGACATCAAAGGCATAGTATCGATTTAGCTTGATAGTAAACGACGTCGTGAGGGACTCCGTTCCGTTCTATGGCTAAAACAACAACATGGGCAAGTTAGTCCATCTGGGACGTCAATTTACCGGAGTCCATTTTGGACCACACGGTTCCTGCAGGTCCTCCAACAGGAACATGCGTGGTTACACTCAAACAAGACCGGCGGCTCCTTCTGACAGAACTCCAGCGGCAGACGACCTTCCTGCACACAAACAAATGCAACGGCTAACGTGTCAACAACAAAAAAGATGGGGGTACGTCCTTTCATTTAACCAACTAAATAAAATGTGCGTACAATCACTGCCTCAAGGCCTACCAGCTTACCTTATCATACCAACACCGTAGACTAAGCTGGCCGCACATACAGGTGCTGGAGGAACAGTCATCGGTACACGAGCAGTGCTACAAGACAAATCCATCATGACCATCATTGACTCAAACAGGACTCTCACACAGAACTATTGCGGATATACTTAAGGTTCCATAGGGCACCGGAACCTCACCTGTAGGTGGGTGATGTCCTTGTCTATGTTGAGTGCAGAGGTGACACAGCTGTCTGGAATGTATTTGAAGTTCTGGGGACAGGGCTCTTGGTCCACCACGTTGACGCAGGTTATGGGGATGGCCTCGTATCCCCGGGAGATGTCCCTGAAAAGGACGGCAGAAACATTTCTCAGGATCTAAGCCATTTACGGTTTCATGAGTCACATTAGTGAGGGAGCGCTTATTTTACCTGCTCAGGATCTTCTCTCCTTGACTGTCGCGGTTTCTCCTGGCGTCCGTCAGCTTCTTGTTGGTGCTGAGGGCTGTCCAGATCTTGGAGCCGTAAACGCAGCAGTCCAAAGCCGTCTCTCCCTCCCGGTTCCTCAGATTGACATCCGCCCCGCAGGACAGAAACAGCCTGGGGGGGTGCATGGCTGTGCTTTAGGACTCTGTCCCACCATACCAGGACAAGCTCATGTAGTCACAGTCATCATGATGTCTGAACCAGAGTCTGGCAGTAAGACAATCACCTTCAAGCGATTGAACCGAAGTGGCAGGGAATTGTCAACTCACGTTACACACTCCATGTGGTTCTCCCTGGCAGCAATGTGGAGCGGTGTGTCCCCGTGGTAGTTGGCCGCCTGGAGGTCGCAGCGGGCGTCCAACAGGAGCTGAGCGATGTCATCACAACCGGACAGAGCCACCCAGTGGAGGCAGACGTTCTCCTCCTGCAGACAGGTTCAGGGGTCAGAGTTCCACAAGGACACCACTTCATTTGGAAAAACAGTGTGTCCAATTAGTGTTACTGTATGAAACAATTATTTTTGACAAAATAGTGTTATCAATCATCACTTTCCTATTTTGATGAGAGAACTTTTTTTTTTAATCACATGTTAGCCACTTGTTCTCAAGGTGTCATAACGTCCTTGTTAATTGCCTTTTTGAGGCTACAAGAGCATTTAAGACACGAGCGGAACAAGATTATGCACCCTATGGGAGGGCACTCGTCAGTAGGGTGAATTCGCATCACATCGGCCCTGTCAGCGTGGGGTGAGATATCGGGTAAACAGAGAGAGTCTGACTGTCTGAGTGTGTAAGAAACACACACACAGAGAGAAAGAGAGAGAGAGAGAGAGAGAGAGAGAGAGAGAGACAAGGTGCAGCACACTGTCTCCTGTATTGACCTTATCTCTCATGTTAACATCTGCTCCTTTCGACAAAAGCAGCTGCACCAGCTCTTTGTGCTTGTACTCTATGGCCCAGGTGATGGGAGTCCATCCACCATCATCCTGCAGTCAAACACACACCAGCACAGCGTTGACTTCTCTTTACATACATGGATGTTTATTTTTATTTAATTTTTTTATTGTATGCTCTCCTCCATGCTTGACGGACAGTGTGGGTGGGTACCTGATAATTTATGTATTTGGATGCTTTTGATAGCAGATGATGCACAACATCACAATGTCCCAGTTTGGCTGCCAGATGAAGGCAGGTGGAGCCTTTGTAATCCTAATAGGGGGGCAATAGGTTTGCACGGTCAGGTTGGCTTATTCATGAACAGATAACACACTAGACAAATTCCTAAGTCCTGACAGAGCGAGACATTTAACACAGAACAACAGGAAACACAGAGAAGATGATGTGGTATTACGTAGAAGGGGCCTGACAGGCGGACCAACCTTGTGGCTGACGGCCGCCCCGGCCCTCAGCAGGTACTTGACCGTGTCCAGATGGTCGTTCTCAGACGCATCCATCAGCGGGGTCCTCTGCTCCTCATCGAACATGTCCAGGTTGGCTCCAGCCTAAACGGGGAACGGCGGTGACCATTACCTCCCACCCCACTACGAAGTCCCCCGCATCAGGGTTCCCATCACTTACACAGCAGGAGGGCATGGCCCTGGGTATCCCCACGGGGTAGGCCCCACATTGACGGGTCGACCTAGATAAAGTGTCGAGCTGCTCTATGTTAACGGTGGCTCTCCTCACCTGAACCAACATGTGGCAGATCTCCTGGAATCCCCCAGCAGCTGCTGCGTGCAAGGGGGTCCGCTTGTTCTGGCTCTCCATCACGTAGTTGGGGTCTTTCCCATCCACTGCGAGACAATGTTTTTCATACACGTTAGCAATGCTAAATTGTCTGGATATAGAGTGTGAATAGGGTAACCATTAAATGGATAAAATCTGAAACATTCAGTCATTACTAGCCACCTTGCTTTAAACATAGTAAGAATTGAGACTGCGCACATTTAACTTTACACCATCCATTTGACAAAATGTGTAAGTAATGCAAGCTTTTACTAAATATATATAAACAAACAAATACATATATATGTACGTGTACCATGCCAATACATAGGCTACAAGGTTTTGTTGGGCAAGAAGGGTGAGTGGCTCAAATTAGCTGATTGTTTGGTTTGAGATTCAGTAAAATAAGGGAAAATGCTGCATGTTCTCACCCAGCAGATGAATGACTTTATGGAGCTCCCCTTCTGCTGCAGAGATGTACAACTGCTTTGTTGGGTACTTCACTTTCTTTGGCTTCAAACTGCATTCAAAGAACAGATACCACATTCTATATAGGAGCATGCAAACTGATTTTCTATCAGAATAAGAACGATCTGAATGAATCCTAAAGTTTTTGTGACGTTACTTTTCATCATCCAGTGCCATGAGAATTTTCTCAAGGGTCTCTTTAGCAGGAGCTTCTTCAGGACCTGATGGCTCTCCTGTTGACCTGATGCAAGATATACAATTCACAAAACATGTTTACTGGATATTTGGCTCAAATGACACCAACAAATACACTTGCCAAAATATGTTAAAACCTTTTTTTAAAAAGACAAAATTTGAAAAATAAAAGAATTCCATGAGGACTACAAACTTGTCTGGACTGGTGTCTCTCCCCCTCTGAGGATCCATGGTCTTCTTAGCCCTGAGAATCACAGCGGGTGTTGTGGACACAGTGGGCGGGTTGGGCACAGCAGCCACAGCTGCCACAGTGCAGCCAGGCTCAGCTGTGGGGTCGGAGGGCAGAGGGTCTGGTTTGGGCAGAGGGTCTGGTTTGGGCAAAGGGTCTGGTTTGGGCAGAGTGACATTGTGCGCCCCACTGGCATCTTCCCCACAGTGAGGGCAGAACCTGCGCTCCTTCAAAATGGAGGCGCAGCCGCGATGGAACCGGTGGGAGATGCTGCCGTAAGGTCGACACTCCATAAAGGTCCCCTGCATTGGAACAACAACACTTAGCTATAGTCACACATTTAGGCTGAGGAAATACGCTGGTGCCAGGTATACTTCAGTTTTACTTCACTCACCGCCCTGCAGAACAGGCCACAGCCAGGGCAGCACTGATGTTTGACCATTCCAGCCCGGTGGTCCTCACAGAGTATCAGCAGGTGGACCGTGTTGGAGGGACGCATCATCTCCTGCTTCACCACTCTCCTCTGGCACCGAGTCACCTGGGATAGAGTAGACGAAAGAAAAAGATTGCCATGGAATTTTTCTCAGTATAGAAACGGTGAATGAGATTAAAAAAGGGGGACAGGCCATTTAAAGCTTATCCTTTGTTCTACAGAGTTCCTCTTGATCTTACCGTGCCATCCACACTCTCTGTGGCCATACAGGTCTGCTCTGGCACGGAGGAATCTCCATTGCAGGGGGTCTCCATCCGGCAACAGCACAGAGGCAGTTCCTCAGCCAAGTCTGTGTCTGTCACCTCAGTGTCCGCTGGCAAATGTTCAGAGCAAGTCATTATCAATTTAGCACCCCAAACATACAAGCGGAAGACTGAGACAAAACTGCAGTATATATGATGAACTGTGTTACCACCTGAGATGGAAGGAGACAGCAGCTCCTCTTGTGCTTTAAGGTCGAGACAATCCAAAGCCAACTCTGTGTATTCCACAAGGTTTCCCTCCAGGCCTTCCTCTAATTTCGCTACCCTGAGAGGATGGGCCAACTCTCCCACTTTCCCAGGCTCTGCTTGGCTTTCCTGGAGAGTCATTCCCTCAGTCAGCGATCCCGCATTCCCAACGTTGCTGCCTGGGTTCTCTTTCTGAGACACAAAAAAAGCACTGGTTGCTGACCGTTGACCTATCAGAGTGATGACAGATATAGGTGACAGTATATGCAAACGTAATGAACCATCACCTGCTGCTTTAATACCTTGACCTTCTTCTTGGGAACAAAGTTGTACATCCCCATCTTCCTCTTCCTTCTCTTAACCGCTGAAGAAATACATTGAGATGTGAGTTTAACGGCGGTTTATTTACGTCAGCCAACCGACTAATATCCGCCATCTTACAGAGCATGCTAGCAACAAACCTGTGTGGGATTTGGTCTCAACAGCTGTCTTGCCTGTGTCTTTCTGGTTCAGAGTTAGCTTCACCGGAGATGGGCCTACCTGTTTCTCTACGTCTGCCTTGCTTGACATTTCTTTCCTGCTTAGGGACTTCCAGAGAAAAAAAAAAGAAAGGTTTGTGGTACAGAACTGAAACCTAAAGGATTAAACTTATTCCAGTTTTCTTTTTAAATCACTAAGTAATAAGCTATGTCATTTTACATTCTGAAACTTACCATCAGTGCAGCAGGAGTATTGGTGATTTTACTTGGTGTATTAATATTGCCTTCTGAAGAAGTATCTAGACAGGGAGACAGTCTTTGTAACTCTGACCTCCCAACAGACACTTTCTCCCGCTCTACACCAGTAGAAAACAAACCATAAGGAGAACCAGTAGTGTTAACAGACAAGGATCCAGGTGGTCTACTGGATATGACCACGCCATTATTGCAGATGGGTGATCCATGGAAGGTGGTTATTTTGGTTTCGGACTTCTTGCTACTGTGTGGCAGGGCACTCTGAGTTCTCTGGCCCTTGGATCCAATGCTGGTCCTAGAGCTGGGGTTAGGAGGGGGTCTGGCAACCCCAGTCTCCTCACTGACTTTGCTAACATTCATGGGTCTCTGCTGGACATCCATGGGTCTCTACCTCAATCTTACCTAAAAGATGAAACCATACAAGGGAAGAAAAATGAAACTGTATATTATCAGAAACATATGGACACAATTCGCTACAAATGTTATTATTCAGTTTAGCTTGATAAGTAAAACAGTTCAGAGATGCCACAACATCCTTACATAAGAGCAAAGATGAGTACTGCAACTGTAACCAAACATACCAAAGCTAAACCAACAGTAAAACAAACCGGAAGTGAGGTTTAAGCAATGGGGAAGCAACATGCACACGACTCAGAACGATATCTTCCCAAAAGTTTGGCTAACGTTAGTTGTGTAGTTTAATACCAGCAGCAGCAGCTCTGTCGGTAACTGTAGCTGTAGATAGAAAGTAGAAGGGGGCAGGGAAAGACCGAGGAAGCGCACAATGTTTTCCCCTTTCTTCCCCACCCTCACGTCATGTGACTAAGGCACTTTTCATTGGTCCTTTGCAGAGCGAGCATGCTCAGTGATTTCAGTGCTGTAGAACATGTGGGACAACTTTGAAATAGCAGTGCATGGAAATGGCCACTGAGAGGCAGAGCATTACTCCACATTAAATAGTTCTGATTTGCACAATATATATACCCATAGATTATAGACTGAATGATGCAAAAGAGAATGGTACTAAAGATTAGGGTAAATCCGCTGAACCAATGTGTGATTTGTTCTTTGTACCAAAACATGATTGTCCGATTTTACTGGATTTTACTGATAAAAATAAAACAATGCCAACAATAAACAATACAACATTTAATTGCATTGACAACTCAACATTTAAAAGAAATTGTTAAGACAATAAATAAAGTTTGTAGTGTTTAGGATTGTTACTTTATAGCCAGATGATGACACTAAACTGTTATTAAACACACATTAAGTTAAATAGCATTACAGAATGATTCGTAGATTAGATGATTAACATTATAATGTTTTTTTCTTTGAAAACTCTCAGAATTAATTATGCGTGAACTGCCATAAAAAATGGAAATGAAAGAACAAGGCACAGATTCATGTAGTGCACTACTATGCACCTTCCAACATTGAGCAATGAGATGACAACACTTAAAATTTGAACTTACTTGAACACACTATACTCGACTATATAAGAACATAACAGCATTAACATTTTGAGCAGCAAATTAGAAGCAGTAGTGTCCTGTAGATGTTATCAATTATACAATATTTTGTATTAGTAGTATAACAAATGCAATGCATTTGGTATTAAAACACTATCCATGATGTTAAAAAATGTCAGACATCACGGATGCCATCTTTAAGAATAGAGTCCTAAATTGTGACAGTAAACAATGTACAACTAAAATTGGCTTCAGAAAATATTAAAAAATAAAATCAAAACAGTGAATTTAATTTCACTCTTTAAAAAATGCAAAGAGACACAGTGATGATTGAGTAGGTGCAAAAGGAAATGTTGACAGCAGCGAAGAAGTGGACGTCACTGTATTTGTTCGGTACGAAGTCGCAAATTTTTGTCTGCTGGCGTTCAAGTGTTTGGGCGGCAGCTTTCGCGATAGGAGGGAGGCAGCTCTGCAACAGAAAATAGACCTATCAGAGAGTCATCCACAGTGTTAAACTACGGAACTAAAGCAGGTATGATCACACCTCCTAGATATGAGGGGATTGTCACTAAACAGGTCGCACCCAGGGAGGAGTGGTTTATTTGAAACTCAACTCGATACTGAAAGTTTTTGATATGTTCTTAGCCAAGCGGGTGTTCCTTTGTAATATACTGGATACAAGTTATTAAACAATAAACATACGAATTTAAAAAAAAACAGTGCTACTAGTAGGGCTAGACATAAAACAGTAAATAACCCTCTTTACACAGTGGTCCTGTACGGCCATTACATTGAAAATAGATCGTGCAGCTAACTGACCATGTGGGGGTTCTGTGGCACTGTACTCAGGAGGCAGGATGAAGCCAGCTGGCATTGGGGGAGCACTGCCCTCAGAGAAGACAGGTAGGGGGGCCACTGGTCCACCGCCGTCCGTGGCAGCGACCGGTCGTTGGTTCTGGGGGAAGGTGAGCCCTGGGGCATAACTAAAGGATAAGGGGGACGCTGGGGTCTGTGGTCCAAGGCCAGCCAGCTGGGCGGGACTCTTAGTGAAGGCCATGCTCGCTGGCCGACCAGCCACAATGGCTCCCTTGCCATGCTCGACTGGAGGAGCACTAGGGGACGTGTAGGAAGAAGCTCTGTTCCTGGGGGCAGGGCGTGGAGCTGTGCGGGGGGGTGCTTTAGGGGACACTTTGAGGGCCGGCCTGGGGTCAGCCGTCGGGGTGGAAGTAGGGGTTATTGATGGCTCTGTGGTAGGTGTGGGTGTTGAGGAAGCGGGTTTGGTAGAAGCACGTGCTTTGCGGTCCAACGAGATGTTCCCGATGCAGATGGGCAGCGTCAACACAACTTCAGGGGATTTCAGACCGACCTGCAAGGTGTCAGAGAGTGAACAGGAGTATGCAGATCAGACCAGCTCTTTAGTTTGAGGACAGACCTGTAGCTTACTCGCAAGGATTGTGATTGGTTATGGCTTGGTCAAGAAAACATTTTAGAAAGGGCGTGTTTTGATGATGGCAGCATACAACTCACTCAATGTGATAGATTGCAAGAACGTTGCTTACTTGAATGTAGTATTCGATGTTAATGAGACCAGAGTCAGAGACGTGCGACTGAGGAAGAGGAGGAACAATGATCTTATCCTTCCATTCCATCTGCCTGCCAGCTTTAACCCCAGCTCCTTGCACTTCTGCTATTGTCCTTAGGTCAATAGTTGGCTTCTTGGTCTGATAGGTAACTCTCTGTGAAAAGAGTATATAAAGTCAGGCTACAAAAAATACTTGTTAGGAATTTCACATTGATTGTAAAACGAGTTCCTGTCCAATGAGATTACTAATAATAGTTTTTCAATACCTGAATCAGACTGGCTATCACGGCGCCTGTGTTCTTGCCAGAGTCGTTGTTGATGTCAGCCGTGAGGTTGATGATCTGGCCAGGGGTGTACCCCCGCAGTTCACACTGGGCCTTCAGATCCACTGTGCCAGACTTCATTAGCATGTAGGTGAACTTCTGAGTCACAGCAGAACAACTGGGCCCCTATTACAACAAATGACAACACAGAGTTAACAATACAAATTGAGTTGCCTGGTATGAACTGTATGGTGGCACTTTTGCTGTTTGCTTTCTCACCAGTATGTCTGGCACTTCATTGAGGTTGAGGAGACGTAGAAGGTAGAAGGGCTTCTCCACCTTAAAGTCCTTAGAGAAACGGGGCGTGTCAATAAAAGCCCTTACTCTGTATGTGATCTTTCCATAGTTTCCTTCAAAGGATGTGGGAGCAGAGTCTGTGGCAGTAAAATACAACATGTTTACACTGGTATACCGATTAGGTCCCAAGCTTAAAAAAAAAAAGCATTTCAAAACAAACAAAAAATTGTAATCATAAGAAAGCCTTGAAAGAGGATTGTTTTAAATGGGGCAAAAACATGTTATAAGATACATTATACAAATTCTACCTTAGTACAGTTATGTATACCGGTCAAAACGTTATGCGCTTTAAACTGTGATCCAAAATCCATATTCTTCAATCTTCATAATGAGCCATAAACACAGGTTTTACCAGTCAATTATGTTTTACTCTTTTCACAGTACATTACCGTTTGGAATGAAAGGCTACCGCATACGTCTTATTTTTCCCAGGTAAAATGCTGATGCAGGTTTCAAACAAGTCAAAATATTAGCATAACATAAAAGACCGGTTGGATAGGTTTAGGTTGCTATGACTCACACTGTTGTTAAAATGACAGCTAAGGAAAGGGAGTGCTGGTCTCTGACTAAGGCAAACTCAAAGGTGGACAGAAATTTTAAAAACACTAGTCTGATAATAAATTATATTACGCAACATTGATTCAACCAAAATTATAATAGGCCTCAAGAAAACATTGATAATAGAACCGATAATGGAGCCGATAATAGGACCTGTAGAAAGGTAAACAACCAATGACTCACTGTAACAAGAACAGCTCAATGCAAGACAAACATGAAGCGCAATGCCAGGTCGCATAATTGGTTGAAATATAAGACACTACTTGTACTAAAGCACACAAAGATGCAAACATTCTAAAGGCATTTTGAATGCACATTGCAGCCCAAGCTAAAGTGAATTGTTGTATGCAGATTATTCGAACATGTTAATAACCATATGATGCATTTAAATGTGAACATGCCAGGGCATGTCCTGATGAAAAAAGCAGGGAAACCCAGTTAAGAATGTTCTGTCACAAGTGCTAAAACCAATCACTCAGCAGTCTTACCTGGTATGATAAACTTAAAGGGAAAGCTGTGATCTCCTGGTTTCAGAGTTCCTGGGACACAGACAAAACACAATATGAAAATGGTTTAAACAAAGGCCTGGTTGTTCCCTTACTAGGAATGACATCTGGTTTCAGGGTGGGGAAATGATGACACAAAGAACATGTTTATAATTCATAAAGATCAACAAAAACCAAAACATTCATTGACTCTTTAAAAAAAGTGAGCGGACTGTGACAAATAAGGTGGAGCTATCATTCCCCCTCTACTGTTTCTAGGGCTGTTACACTGAGGTAGTTAACTAGGGGAAGAAAACATACTGTGTGACCAACTGAAAATATTCTGCTGATGTGATCAATACCTTTGTCTGCCACAGAGACACTGCTGTTGAAGTACTGCTCCTCATCAGTCCATGCTGTGTCATTGATCTTGCTGGTAACCCCAGAGAAGCCGTTACAATTCACCTTAATTTCTACAGGAGAGAACATAGCAGAGTTCAGAAGGATAGACTACTCATTAAACTTAAAACTTGGATGACATGCCTGTATGGTAAAGTACATGTCTTTCACCCCTACACAAAAAGATTCAAAGCCTACAAATCGTTGTATTTGGTTAGGCATAAAAATCCTCGTAAAAGAATATAAGATATAAATAAACATGTGTGATATTGACTGTCAATCGCTTTTTTGGGATTACGTTTGGATGACTAAGGCTGCCTCTGCCTGACCAGAAATGCAAACAAACCGGAGTCCCAACATAGACACTAGAAACTTGCTGAACAAAAGAATATGTTCCATTCAATATGTAACAAAAATGTTTCTCACGTACAGATACAGATTTAAGAAAGATCTTCTCAGCATCTGCTCTCTTGGAAAGAAACAAGGACATACCAAGGCTTTGACCACCTGGTGTAGGATTTCACCCCTAATCTACTCATACCTCTACTCAGCCTTAGCAGTAATATGAGCCATACTCACTTTGCACTTGTAAAATAAAGTATTCTATTGCCACATGTCGGCATCTTTTTCATAGAGTATCAGTTAGGTAATCATTGTCAGTCTTGTCAAAGCCTCAAGGTTGCCCATTTTGAGGGTGAGTTTGTCGGATTAATTGGGTCATGTTGTAAATCAAACTAGTGCCCTTATGCAACTTGATGAAAAAGGTCAGGGAAAGGTTGAGCAAAATATACTAAAAAATTTGCCATCTTCTTGCCATGATTTGCTCAGTTTTTTTTCTTCTTCCCAGACAAAATTTGACAGTTTAAAATTGCTCATGTAATTGAATGTAGTGTGATAATAACCTACTTGCAATCAAATATCAGGTATTGTACAGTAGCTAATGTGTGTGATGTTCTTTACTAATAATGTGGGCAAAGAAAGTGTGTATATTAACATGTCAGTTTGCAGAGTCCATGTCAGCCATGTTGATTTATTATATGTATTGATCAACATGCCTGTGCTTGGGTTGGCATGAAGAATAAACAGGACAATAGGTGAGAATTTTGCTATGACAGTGCTCAGTCAGAGTGAACCAATGAGCAGTTAATATTAAAATGTTGTCTTTGTTAGCAAAACAACTGGTAAGAGGCCAACCAAATGTCTGCTATTTGATCCAAGTTGCCTGAGAAATTGCCCTGAGCCAGCTTTTGAATTATTGTACATATGGCATTCAGAGTCCTCTTTTCAGACCACTTAAATGAGAACAAGTTATTTCTACAGCCAGACCTATTCACATTAAGGCTAAAATATTATCACAGCCTATGGCGAATTGTACCTTGAACGCCTATAAATAAAATACACTAGAAATACATAGAACAACATGTGAACGTTTAGTTTATAGAATAATATAAAATGTTATGAACAAATTGTTTGAGTGTCTATTGGTTTCCCTTGGTGGGGGAATCAAAAATAGCATAGTTCTCTATAAGGCTTACCCTTTTCCAGGTATAATGAAGTTGAAATATAGAATGTAGGCCTAGCGGATGTTGTGTTACGGTTTAGTGCACTACGTTCCTTCGTGTAAATCATACAAAGATGTAAACGAGTAATGTTTGCTATAGTATAAACAAGAGTTGCGAACAAAATCTAGAGGATAAACACTTCCTTGTTTGGAACACCAATGTCTCACTACTGGTGTGAAAAGTTTGGAAAATTTACCTTTACAAAGAAGAGGCTGCAGCACGGTAATTTTTACTGTGCCTGAAATTGACTCTCCCGGACTGTAAACATCTTTATTGTTGGTTAAAACAATATCGAACTCCTTCAATTTTTCTTTTGTCTTTGCCATCGTGAGCGTGTTCCACCAACTGCAGTACAACCTGTGAGCACTTCGCTTGAGCCACACGCATTCAGTTCCTAAAATGACGTCAGGCAGGCACCTGTAAACTCTTGCTGTGTTCGAAATCGCCTACTATGCATCCCTAACAGTAAATATGAACTCATTTAGTATGTCAAGGAAGCATAAGAGGCGAATCCGAACCAGCGTCTTTCTTTTCAATGGAATCGGTTGTGTCGCGGGATTAGTTATCTCCAGCAGACAATTTGTAAAAAAATTAATAAATCTGTAACAATAATATTCCTGTAAAACACAGAATAAATGTTTTCTAAATCATTTTTGTTGTAGGAAATGCAGAATGCGTCCCAATATATCAATTAATTGCTACAAGTGAATTTGGAACCCTCTATGGTACAGCATTGCCTATAAGTAACATACCCCTTTTTGGCCTTTTACACTCACATACAACCACAATTATAATGCAATACTCTAAAAAATAGGCAATGCCCTAAGGAAACCAACAACAGTGTTATAATTTGTCACATGACTCTCTGTAGACCAAATGGAATCACTTTTTTGCTAGCTTCTCCACAATGGTTCAACTCCATCATCTCTCTCCGCAAAATAGGTCTGAAAACATTTTTTTTTGTCATTTTACGTGCATTACTGCAACCTAACCATTGATGTATTTTCTTGCACCAAACGCACAACAGCAACGCATTGTGGGTGATATACACCTCTGGAGTCACCATTGTTGTCCACTCGCTCCCTCAGCCCTTGGAGGGTCGATCTCACCAATTTCACTTCAGATTTTCATACTAATGGAAGAGCACTTAAAATGGCGGGGATTCCCTGAGGGCAAGTGCCGAGGGGAAGTCAACGAGGTCATGATGAACTTCTATTGAAATGCAGCAATAGAACCAGCAAAAACTCTCCCCTTGGCTAAAAACAGTGGCAGTTTTAAAAAAAAAATCAGGAAGGATGATGCAATATAGAGTCATTTCTCAACTCATTTGACATTCTGCTGTTTGCTTGTGAAATGCTAAATGATGATACAGTGTTTCATTGGTATCTGATGAAAAACATTTCAAAACATTGAAAATGGGTGAACTATCGCTTTAATTTACAATTGCGATACGTTTTTATCAAAACAAAAAAAACATTGTTAGTTGTGTTTCATATAGTTTTTTAAACTATGTCACTGTTCATAGTTGGTGTTAATCTAAGTATATTTTAAATGAAAGGGAAATACATTAGTAATATGACTATTGTATTGGTTCATCATACTGTAACATATCCTCTGAGGGCTCTAACTCCGTTTTATTTTTACCTTTTCTTTGACCCATCCTGAAGGACTGGAATGAATTGCAAAACGTCTGTGAACCAAAACAATACAATAGAGGATCTAGGCAACCATTCACGCCTGCAAATATTAAGGATACATAATAAGCTGTCTCTAATTTTAAAAGTGAACTACACTCATTGGGAAAGTATTTTTTTATCACAATGCCAATTGTTCGTACCACATTAAGTGGGAGAAAACACAGTCCAAATATGAGCAAACACACCCCAATCATTCTCTGAGACTTGACCTTCACTGCCAAACCCTTGCTGGTATTGCTACTGAGGCAAGAAACTAAATTTGCCAGGCGACCATAGCAAGCAGCAGACACTGAAAAAGGCAGGAGAAAACCAAAGATGAATAAAAAAAAGTTTATGGGGAAATACAGATTTGTAAGGTTATTCTGATGGATGGTCAGACACTGGAAGTTGGTGCCTTCTTTGCTGGATGGAAGCATGATACCATAGACAAGAGACTTGATGAGAAGTAGAAGCCACACTCCACCGCACAGCCTCTGAACAAACTTCTTTTCTTTCATGCGAGAGCTTTTCTTAAAATGCACAACTGCCATGTAACGATGAAAGCTGATTAGAGTGAGGAAGATGGTACTGCCATAGAAGTGCGAGCTTAGAAGGGAGATCTTCAGTTGGCACGCAAACCCGCCAAATGGCCAGTCGCTGCCCGTTACAAAGTACATAGCCATCATAGGGGCTGTCGGAGTTGCAATGGCATCACTTAGAGCCAAGTGGAACTGAAGAACGGTTCCTGTGTTCCACTTTGGCATGCAGCAACAGAACACCCACAGACTGAAACTGTTGAGGAAGAAGCCAAGCAGAAAGATGAGGCAGATGAGAACAGTGATGGAAATATGCTGGGGCTCTGCCACACAGGAGCCAGATGCGTTGTTGTTCTGTCCGGTGCTGTTCAGGTGCAGTAGGGTGCCACTCACAGTGCTGTTCATTTTCGTTTGCTGTTTGCTGAAAAGAAACAGTGGTTTTAGATATTTATGGACAATAAGTTTAATTCATAAAATAACAGCAGTTACATTCACCATTTTTGGAGGACAATGATTTTTAACCCAAGTAATAATGTTAAATCAATAATTGTTATTGTACAATTGAAAAACGACTACTAATCTACAAACTCTACTATGATGTTATGAAACACTATCACACTTCACCACTGATGTCTTGAATTGTTACATTGTTATAAGAACAAGCACTGAGTGGCAATATAGGATTTCAAATGACCAATTTTTATATAAGATGTATGTACTGCGGCTTTGTTTGTTTGTTACCTTACCCGAAGTTTCAGAATTCGTCCTCAGAGTGCTGCAGCATGTAAAATGAGAAGCACTGCTTCTCTATAAGATATTTTCTGCCTGAATTGGGCGGAGGTGTTGATGACAGTTTCCCAGAGAAAAGCTAATTCCAAAGTGAAAGCACAGTTTTACGAAAATTCAAGTTAAAATGAGTCACCTTCCATGATAGTAATATTATAACCAAATATGGGTAATGGTAAAGTGCATAGCTAGTAATGAGTAAAGTATCATATCAACCACATTTAAGAAGTCCATCCATCCATCCATTAGCTATACCGCTTATCCTTTGAAGGGTCGCGGGGGGGCTGGAGCCTACCCCAGCTGACACAGGGCGAGAGGCGGGGTACACCCTGGACAGGTTGCCAGTCCATCACAGGGCTACATTCAAGAAGTGAATAGTGTAAATGACACTTTATAATATGAACAGTTTTTCACTTAATCTCAATCTTGTTCTGAGAGATTAGCAGAATAATAGTAATGGTGGAAGTTACATTTACTCTGAAAAGGGCCAGTGGGTCACATTCT
Organism: Galaxias olidus; assembly: GCA_026901105.3. Taxonomy (NCBI): domain Eukaryota; kingdom Metazoa; phylum Chordata; class Actinopteri; order Galaxiiformes; family Galaxiidae; genus Galaxias; species Galaxias olidus. The sequence goes on from JAPMUY010006216.1 coordinate 317,681, forward strand.
TATCTTTTCTTGTTGGTTGGTAGAGGAGAACTGTTCTTGGAAGTGGTAATCCCTATTCCTTACGCAATTTAAAGGAAATGGTCAGATAGCTACACTGACCAATACAGCACAATCCAGAATCGTTGCAGTCTTACAAAGTTGGAGTTGCAAACTCAGAGGTGCAATGGCATCACTTAGAGCCAGGTGGAACTGAAAAACGGTTCTAGTGCTTCACTGTGCATGCGGGACCGGAAAACACCCATAGACTGAAACTGTTGAGGGGGAAGCCGAGCAGAACGGTCGGGCAGAAGAGAACTGTGACGGAAATTGTCTTGGGCTCTGTCACACATGCTTTACAGTTTTGTTGACTGCAGTTCAGGGCCACTTGGGCAGCCATTTTGCTGCTCAGCTTCAGATAAGAGTAGGATGCACAATAGACGATGACCTCGCTGTGAACCCTAATAAAGGCAAGACGGTAAGTGAATGTTCGTTCTTGTAATGTGCTGAGTGGAAAAGCACTTGGCAATCGTAATTGAAATTGAATATGCAACCTTAATAATGTCAATTATCAAATGTTTATTTGTTGTGTATTGCAAAAATCATTGATGAAGTATGATAATGAGTTAAATAAAATGTATTTACTGAATTAAATAAATCACACTTAACTCTTGTGTGGTGTTAGGGTCAAATTAACCTGTTTCAAATTTTTACGAATAGAAAAATTATACAAGGATACATTTTTTTAACCTGAAACTTCATGGCCTTAGCTTATTTTACGTCAGGAACATTTTAAAGGGAAAAAAAAAATGAGTACACATGCTATAACCCCCCCACACATTTATGTCCTTTATATGATGTTCAGTCAATTTGACCCGCATATGCACAGAGACACAAAGACACACAAAAACATGCACACTTACAAACACACACACACTCAATCACTCACCCACTCACCCCACTCACTCATATCATTCTGGATATGACCAACTTTGAGGAGACACGCGTTTCCAGGGAGCAGTGGAAAGAGATGGTCAATACACATTTGCGTGCCTATTTTCGGATCCTCAACTTTGCAGTTGTCTATAAGTAAAGAGGGGAGTCGACTGAAAGTCTGTGGGATGCCACAATGTCTTTGGAGATCGTCTATACATTGTTGAGGGCGATCAGGTTTGAAGACTGTGAATCTAGACCTGCTATGCGGCAGTTGGCAGCAATCCGCACAGTGTGGGACAAGTGGGTGGACCGGCTACCACTTTCTTACAACCCTGGGCCCAATGTACCGTAACTATGGGCGTATGGCTTGTGGGCTTTAGAGGACGTTGCCTCTTGATGCAGTACATGCCTTCCAAACCAGCGAAGTATGGTATGGAATAAAAATCTGAACATCCTACATTACCAAAAAGGGCAAATATTTGGTGCTCATGCGCAATCTACATAGAGATGGAAGGATCAGTGGCCGGGAGGGTCAAAGTTGATTATTACACCACCAAAAGAGGGATAGGCAACTTGGACTAGCTGCAATCCTGCTACAGCTGCCAAGGGTCCTGCTACAGCTGCAATCTGGATGGCAGTTCACCTAAACTTGTGTTTCAATTTGTTGTAAATCATCTGCATTTGCAAATAACATTTGAGACGTTTTTTGAGAGATCCATTTCATAGCCAGTGACCATACAATTTATGTTTGGTTCTCTTCTTTCTCTTGTTGTTCATCACCTGTATTTGCTTTACAGCTTTGATTTATAAATGTATTTCCTTGATAAGCATGATATACGCCACCCAAGTCTTTATTACAGTGGATTTCTTTTACGTGAACCACAATTTTATAACAAAAAACGAATGACACTTCCATTGTTAAATGGTTCCAACAGAGATTAATTGCAGAAATGGATTATATTTATATTATCTATATTGTTAAGAACTGAAATAAAAACAATATGCTAAATCATTTTTTATGCAAATTCTTATTTCTGGACTGTTTATTTTCAAACACTGCATTCATAACGGTTGTATCTCTTACCAAAATAGTTTTTTGCATCAAAATGTCACACACACACACATTTTGTTTTTGTGGTTTTGTGTTTTGTTTAGAGTTCAGAGCCAAGATTCAGAAAACGTGTGTAAACAATTGTGAAAAACTGTATTAGTGTTGAAGCGGTTGTAAAAACTATTTTCTATTCAGGTGTTCATTGAAATGTGAGTAGAAGTATTGTAACCTTGAACATTCTTTGACAGTAGGATGTGAGGAAATTTAAAAGATATAGAAAGTACCAAAGACAGCAGTGTTTGGCATAAGCACATCAGTGTGTTGTTGCTGCTTTGAATGGTTCATTCAGATGGTGATGTGTGTATCCTTTGGGAAAAAATACCATTTTGAAAAAGGATTATTAGGTTTTGATTGCAGAGTTTCCTTTTGACATAGAAGTGAGATGTTTAGCTCAGAGTGTTATGTTATGTGGCTTGTGTTTAGAGTTTTGACACATGAGCCAAATTCCACAAGAGTGTAAGCGATTGAGAAAAACTGTAATATCGTTTTAAAAAAATATACGAATGCAACTTAATTATTGGATGTAACTTGCGCACACATTTTTCATTTCACACCACTGTACTGAGTGCATGAAAATATGTACATTCACACAATATAATAATAATCTAAATCACAAAGGAAAAAGAACAGCATTGTTCTATTAGAATTAGCATTCTGGTGTACTGTATCACATTCTATTTTTTTACGTGTCACATTGTCATAGCGAACGATGGACAAAACGTTCAAATACATAAGTGCTGACATATGAAACTACTTCAATATATTAACGACTGGAACACGTTAGTGAAATCAACATGCTGTGTCAAGGAAGAAACATAAATAGTATAACTTAATTTTAGGTTTATTTGAATTAAATTTGAAATGTTTCAACTTTAACAAAGCCAAAGATCAAACATTTTGGCCGGTCTAATTTATTATACACCCAACAGCATTTAAGGAAGAGAGAATGAACAGTATCTGTAAATCAACTACTCTTCCATCACTACCAAAATGTTCTGCCAAGCCTCTCGATTTATTGAAATGTACCGGTAAATCAATCCAGCCTAACCTTGACAGAATCAAAGTCACTTCTCTAGTACAAAGCAGAGCGAGAAAAAAACAGGTAAGATGCATATCAGCTTATTGTTGAACACGTTCCATTCTCTCTTGAAATAGCAGTTTTACAAAGTTTTCTTCAATTGCAGACAAGATACACGATCAGGTGTAAGTCATCAAGTATGAAGCGATCTGGGAAGCAAAAAAATATAACAATGCTCTCAATCAATCCAAGGTTTGAATAAAGTTATTGGCAAAAGGATAATCAGAACAATTAAATATTAATGACAATTTAATACTAATATTACAGTTTTTCACAATTGTTTACCCACGTTTTCTGAATCTTTGGCTCATTTTCTCAAAACTCTAAATACAAAACACAAAATGCAAAACTCTACAAATCTCTCACAAAAGCAAACACTGCATTCAAAACTATTTTATCTTTTTTGCATCAAAATGACACACACACGCGTCATATGAATGAATCTTTCTACCAACCAACAACACACTGATGTGCTCAACACAAAACATTACTATGGATATCTTATCATTAGGTTTATGCCTTTTGCATTTTCAGTGTTTCACTGTAGCCAGTTGTAAAAGATTGTTAAAGTAATGTAAATCTATTCAAATATATATAAATAAATACACACAAAAGCAATACAGTAACAACATTTTTTTATTTACACGTATTTCCAAAATGCAGTATTTTGGAACACTTGTATTTTGTATGTAACACAACAGGAGAAAACCAGGGAAAACATTCAGTAAGATTTTTTATAGTGCATGTTCTATTTAAAAAAAAACAAAAAAAAAACAAACAAAAAACCAGCTAGCTCTGATTTTTAAGTGAAGAATTAAGCAGCTAGTGTTTACACCCATGAGGAGTGGGTGATGCCAATTGGGAACTGCTTATAGTGTTTTGCCAAAAGTGTGATTTAGAATTAAACTGAGTGTAAAGCAGAAATTGTGCAGTGAATTTTGCAGACTTGGTTGAGGGATTTGGTACATGAGTTTCAGGTTTCGGTGATTGCGTTGTAAACAATTGTGAAAAACTGTACGTGTATTTCTGAAATAATATGCAATAAGATTGAAATTGAAAAAGCAATTGTCTATGCAGTGTGGATGTTTAAATTAGCTAAATTCACAGGACTGAGACAGTTAAGGTTGATGACTGCAAGCAGGAGGCACTTGGATTGAGCAATAACAGACTCAAAAGCACGCAGGTACCCAAGTCACCGAGAAGATCTGAGGTTACTCCTGTCAGACTCACTTTCAAAATTGCTTACTTCACTGTTCTTGCAGAGTTTCAGTGCCGCAAGGGCCACCACTCCAAATGCACAGATGACAATTGATTCAAAACTAACAAGCAACTTCCCAGACACTTCCCAGATTACTCAAACCAACTGGGAAAATCCTAGTGTTAGGTACAGCAGACCAACACTTATAAGGACCAGGTAGAGTAGATAAAAAATTATCTTGATGTTAGGTAAATTTTGTTCATGACCGATACTAAGCATCTAAATAAAATGTAATAAATGATATGTGCTTGATATAAAATCATTCTTCATTCTTGCATTTCAGATGTAAGCCTTTGAAACCTGTTGTTTTACAGGGACCAAACATATTTCAATGCACTGGCATAAATTCAGGTAAAGTCCGGAATGACTAAGGACGCAACCAATGTTTAGGAATGAAAATGGTCTTATTTGGGAATTTATTTGTGTGTTCCCAGTATTTTAGACAGTGTTTAATTACATTGTTTGTTGTACTATTTTACCTCAGACAACATCAAGACAGCCCGACCTAAACAATTAACTAAAATTGTAAGCAAAATAATGCCGGTGTTCAGGCAGTTTTATGAAGTACTCATTGAGGAGTCACCAAGGAGATGTCAAAATACGACTAGGTATTAAGCATCCATGGCCTCTTCCTTCATATGAATCTACAGCATTTTATATCAACGGCAAACAACTTTCTCTTCAATCAGGTCTGAATCACTATCAGGAAATGCGATGGGTGAATGTGCAGGTTCCTGTAATAAAACACTGGACACGGTGGCCACAGCCCTATGTTTTGAAGCCCCCTCTTCTTCAACAGAAGCCCTTCAGCTGCAGCTCAAGGGGATGTGTCTTAAGGAAAACTGGGCCAAGCGTAGAGAGGTGTGTCGGTACAGCTCTTTGCACACCATGAACCCTGTCAGGGAGATGCACTGCAAGAGCAGGCAGTCCAATGCGCAGAGTGAGTTTGGGGGAGAGTGTGGCAAGGGTAAAGAAGAATCGGCTATCGAGGGCATCAGAAGCTCCTTCTTCCTCACCTAGTGGAATCCAGACCAGCTGAAAGTGCACCGTCACACAGAAGGATACTGACCACCAGGAAACCAAATGTGTTGACCAGTGACTTAATTAAAGACGGGCTGTTGTTCTGATCGTCTGATCATAAAATTAATTTTCTTATTGGGCATTTCAAACAGGGTATCTTAATATAGGGATGTTCTCAGTAATCACAACCATTTGTTTTCTAAATAATTTATTTACAGTAAGGTTGTGCCACTGGTTCTTTAAACGCTGGTACAATTCAGACACTGAAATCAAGCTACATCTACATTTGAAAATAAAGACTACAAAGTTGAATAAAATTGAAAATTCCTAGAGAAGGAAAATACAGTTTGTCACAGTGTAAGAGCTGGAAAATTATTTCACGTGAAAAAACCTGGACAGGAGATCATAAAAAAAAGAATAGAAAAGAAAAAAAACACTATACATTTTCCAAAAACTCCAAGGCAATATTTACAACCACTATAACAGGTAAGTAAAAAGACCATGGAGGCCCTGCCTTAGAGAGTCATGGTAGGGGTGGAAGCTGTGGTAGACACTGTGACAGGGTGGAGTCCCAGGTCTAGAGAAGGGGCTTCGTCTGGCTGAGGGGGGCTCTTCTTCTGGGCCTCCAGCTTCTCTGTCAACTGGGTGTAGAGCTCCTTTACTGGCTCACTGCTCTGTGATCAGCAAAACACAATCACAAAGAGTAGTGTCGTTACAAAAACACAGCTGGGAAGACATTAAATGATTATGTTAATCCAACAATATTACAACATACGATTAGTGAACTATGGTATTATTCTAATGTAATGTGCATAGTATAACTAACCTGCGGAGAGCTTACATGCACAGGGGTTAAATATTTTGTGTTTTGCTCTAAAATTATTTTGTACATACTGCTTATTTGGGATTTTGTTACCCAGTTAGACATGCAAGTAATACCAGGCAACTCCAGAGAGAAAAAGCACAAACCTGTTTTGGAGGTTCAATGGTTTTCATCAATGTCTCCATGTAGGATGGTAGCACTTTGTGGTGAAGGTGAAGCAAGATTCGCAAGATGTGCCTGTGGACATTTTCTTTACTGGGAAACAAATAACAACACAGATACTTTAAATGAAGTGATGGATCTATCTTCCTATAAATAAGTTATTGGGTTTAGTATACGATGCAGTAGACAATTTAATTAAGATTTGTTTGCTTTAAAATGGCAGACCTGGAGAAGGAGGTAAGAAGAAAGCCATCAAAGACTGCTGAGCAAAACTCTTCTGTCCCAAACTCATCAGAAAGCAACGTAAGGTGTCCTGTCAGCAGGTGCAGGAAGATGTCTCCAAAAGCCATGTCATTGTGAGTCTCCACTGTAGGTTAACACACACACACACACACACACACACACACACACACACACACACACACACACACACACACACACACACACACACACACACACACACACACACACACACACACACACACACACACCCAAACTTACTGGAGCTACACCATTTGGATAATCCTTGTTGACAGTATGTTGACTGTTGCTACATTTACAACCCGTTAAATAGATCCCAGTTTTTATTAGGGAAAGGTCACAAATAAATACAATCCTCACCCAATGCAGGCAGCAGCCTTTGTAGTGCGTTCTTGTTCCTCTGCTTTGCTATGTGTAGGACATAGTACAGACCCATTTCGCAGGCCACTCTGTTTTCCTGCAGGTATCTGGAAGAGAAGGAAAAACACAGTTGCGTGTACTCCTTTTTTTGGGCAAGCCAATTTTAAACGATGAAGTCTACTGAGCTCCCCAGCCTCCCAGTGGTTACTTGTTAAAGGCATCTGGCAGGGTTGCTGGGTAAGAGACGGAGCTCTTCTCCTCACTAGGGAGCTTCAGCTCTACTGTGAAGGTGTAGTCATCTACAACCACTGACATCATGGCCGGCAGAAAGCGCGTCACTATCTCCTGATCCTGAAGAAAAGACAGACAGGAAAAACACGTAAATGGGGCTCCTAATTGGGACATCCTGTTTCTAGACAGCTTCAAAACCAGCAGGGTCTTACCAGTCGAGGCTCTTTAAACACCTGGCTGTCAATCATATCCCATGCCCCTTGTCCAAGGGACAGCATTCTCAGCAGCAGCATCAGGTCAGGACTATCCTGTTGAATAGGGAAAGTATTTTGTTTAGCACTAAGGTCTTTCTTTGCCAGTCAGTTCCAAATGGTACCATACAGACTAACAGAGGGCTTACCCTTGGTAGAGCATCCTGGCTCAGAAGTTCCTGCAAGTTTCGGACTGTACTCAGCACCAGGGTATTACAAGCAAATGGGTCACAAAGAATCATTGATAGGTCCCTGCAAAGCGAAACGATCCTTTAAATGTCCCACTCAACATAAACAGAACATGCCCCATAAAACATTATGTTAAAAAGACCCATTTATCCAGTTCTCTTTACCCAAGTACTTGCTCTTGTCCTTTCTTGACTCCATCCAAAAAACCTTGTAACTCACGGGCACGCTTGGCATCCACAAACTTTTCACGGATGCAGGCATCCAGACACCAGGTAAACTATCAAAAAGAAATCGTGGGTTTATAACTTACTTAACACATTATATAAAATATGGAATAAGTCTAGTTTGTTAATACATTGCTATGGTGATAATGACTGGTATGCATTCCATCACCTTTTAGCACATTGAGATTGTCTTTACAATGAAAAGCGCTTTACAAATAAAATGTATTATTATGATTATTTATCTTATGCAAAACACTCATGTTTCTATGCGTCAAACATGATTAGGGTTTACCTTATGGCATGGATCCACAGAGCAAATCTCACTGATGTCCAGGTCATGCAGGGACATAAGCAGCTCTGCTCTCAGCGTACAGTAGTGAACGTTTCTGGTTCGCAGGAAGAGAGTTCTCAAAAACTGTAATACCATATCGTACAACTTCACGTTTTTCCCAATCATCTGGGTCAGCTTTAGGACCACCTATACCGGCAAAGAAAAAAAAAGCCAATCAACAAAGGCATCAGATTTAACACCATCACAGCCATAAAGGGGATCCTTCTTTTCCTCTCCAGTTTTGAGAATCAAGAAACTCACCTCCCCTTGGCGTCTTGTTTTGGGTGATGGGCTGAAAAAGTTGTGTAGAATGGAGAGATCATTGCTGAATAGTGCTGCTTCCTTTTCCACAATGTATTGCTTAAGCAGAGGGGAGACTTCATCACCAAAGAGAGCCTGGTTGTCCTGCCAGATCTGCCTCTTTACTTCCACAGCACACACTTTGTACAGTTCCTTGTCAGCCATTACCATCTTTAGTTTCTTTTCAGGCACCTGTTGGTATTTAACGTTCTGTTGTGAGTCATGCAGAAATGCCGCTCAAATGACAGTGATAATATAAACAGCACTTTCTGATAACCAATATGGTGCTTTAACTTCTCACTTTTTTCATCTTCACAAACAAATATATATAAAACATATGTAGTTTACTATGGATATGGGACCACTCTTACCTTAGGAAGATGCTTCAGCACCTGCATGACCACAGGCTGAATGGAGGGCATCTTGACCAGTGGAAAGCTTTTCTCCAGGAGCTCTTCGAGCTTTCCATACCTGCATACATAAAAAAAAAACACACAGGAAAAAAATATATAAAAAATTACGTCTGTGGTTTAGTAATTTTCAGTGTACAGTTGTCAATCTCACCGGTCCTCTTCTTTTCCCTCAGCTATTGTGGCGACCCGCTCCATCAGCTTATCACGAAGCTCATCGAAGACCGACTGGTGAAATTCCAGCCGAGGAGTACCGTGAAGGTCCAGGAACGGTAACGCTGACTGAAGTGTTGGCAACAAAATGCCATTTTCTGTCTGCATTTACAACATAAAATATATGTACATATTAACACTACTTCGTCTCTCATTTCCAAGTTGGGTGTTCTGAAATTCTGAGCCTCCCCTTCAGGATGGGCTACCTTCGTAAACTGCACATGAGCATTTACTTGGTAGCGCATTCTGAGTGGTAATTTCTCCCTGTCAAAATGGGCTACCAGGGCTTTACTGTGTTAAAAAGTATGAACATACTTCAAAATACAGGGTAACGCATTCTGAGCAGTCATTTCTACCTGTCAAAATGGGCTGCAGGGCTTTAATGCGTTCAAAAAGTATGCATTTACTTCAAAATCACAGGGTAGCGCATTCTTAGCAGTAATTTCTCCCTTTCAGAATGGGCTACCTCATACTATTCAATTGAGATAGCCCATTTGGAGGGGAGGCAACATTTCTCAGTTGTATTTGTTTAAAATTTTCAGTTGTATTTGATAATATGTGATACCGGGAAGCCCATTCTGAGGGGAGGCTCAGAATTTCAGAACATGGGAATGGGCTTCAACGACTGGCTAACGTAGCTTACCAAGCCGCTGTCTGATAAGTCACTAGCTAACTTCGTTAACGTAACGTAAAAATTATAAATGTCTAGCCAACTTGACTACAAATTTATATTTTTATGAAAGCTTATTTAATTGCATAGAATACCTGAAACTGATCAATTGCTTTCAAAGGCTCTGTGCAGTTGGTGAGAGTTTCTTTAAGATCCTCGCCATTGGATATCCCCAGTTCAGGCAATCCTGCAAACATGTTCTCTTTTGTTCTCTGTAGGTCGATATCTAGCAAGCAAATCGCTTCAACATTTCAGGTTGAAGATATTTTTTGTACGTTATATATTTATAATCTATTTAGAGAATGCAACTTGCCATGTACTAAAAACTACATAAACTTAGTATGCTCTCTGCTATTGCGTTCTAAGGAAGCTTCCGGTGAAGGCGCTTGGTACTACAACAAAAACAGCCCGACAGTGCAAACGCAAGTAGGCCGAATATTTAAAAGTTCCATATTTTATCAAGGGAGTTTGGGCAATAAAGAAAGACAAATAGGTACACAAAATGCCCAAAAAAAAGTTGAGCCATATATAACTTGCACTTCTTGTTTCCACTGTATTGGAAAAGTTGAATTGAAAGTGTTTCTGTTTTTTATGTTAGAGAGTGCACTATTGTGAAAAAATAAAATCACAGAGTTAGTTGTAATAACCACATAATATGACTAGAGCCTACTTAAACATTTAGAACACAAAATCGTAAGAAGTGACTATTGTTATCTTTTATTAATTTGTTCGTGTTTTTTTTTCTGTTTATAATACAGTTGGGACACACAATATTTCACAACATTAAAATGTAAAAAAAAATAAAAAAATAAATGCTATGTATGCCAACATTCTTAAGTCAACTAATGTAAAAAGAAAAACTTGAATTATTTATTAAAAACTATTTAGACAGGTGATAAATCTTACAAAATCTTACTAACAACATTCCTCTATTCAGAGCATCCACGTAAGATAACACATCTTATAGGCTTCCATGATTACATATTTCACATTGTAAACTAACATAAAATGCACTCAACAATGTCTACAATAGGATTGTAGTATGTAAAATATCTAAAACAACAAACATCATCTCAGTGACAAAGCAAAACTAATTCTTAATCTTTCAGCAAAATCACATAATATCAAAAACGCCCTCTTGTACATTTGCTCTGTTGCACACAGTACTTGATTTTAAATGGTTATTGAAAGTGTAGGACATTTATTAAATGTGCAATATACAATGAAGATATATATGAGCTAAAATTAAATAAAGCAGACATGAGTATTAGATAATGCTTTCACCACATTTCTTCATTTGAAAGGTAATAACTAGCAGATAACCAGATACAAAAAGTATAAGTAGGACAAAAATGAAAAGGATGCCAGACCATGCCACTGGATGCAATGCCTTCCTCAACCCCATGCTCTCCCCTGGCAGAAGGCTACTTACACTCAGCATGTAACCCAGCGCCCAACCGATTGAGGTGTCTCCCGCCTATACCAAACAAAAAACAATAACAGGCAACAGCTGAAACATAACATACATGCTGAATATACTGTATATGCTACACATCCATGCTCTACATCTACTTTACATTCTGTTGGTTGTTTTGCCAACCTAGAAATAGTCCAAACTGTGTGCAGGTATGGGATTTTACACATACCTTTTTTTGAAAAGAGATGCGGGGAAACGAGATCTCATCAAAACCATAGCCCTTGATCATGAGCACCTGAAGGAAGACGGAGGAGGCACAGTAATCCTGTAGACGTTTCTTCTCTTCTGGAGCCTTTGCCATCATCTAGAAGGATTAAGGGAGTTTGAATAGTAGTGATCTTAGTCATTCACAGAAGCCATTTATGTAAACTTTACTTGTTTATGGCTAAACACTTGCAGAATGTTTTCTCATGCCAGTTACTGAATTGAAGCAATGTAAATTGTAAAATTATTATATAAGCACATTTTTACGCTGCTGATACTCTTCTGTAGAGGCTTCTCACTACATTTATCATGGCTCACTCCACAGAATCACAAGTATAAGGCTGACTTCCCCCCCCAGCCAGTCAACAGGAAGAAAAAGCATGCTACTATACCCTAGCGGATGTGATAGGATATTTATTGCATAATGAAAATGTACTTTAGAGTAAGACAACCATTCTTGTCTGTGGTTAATCATATATATGTTCCCAGAAAAGAAGCTGTCCAGAATCCACTGGGTCTGTAAAGTACTTCTGGTCCTTCACCTCAGCGAAGCTCATGTTGCATATGGCGTGAGCTCCTTCTATCAGTAGGGTGGGGGATGTGACCCTGATACCAGTGGTCCTCTGCAAGAATGAGTGTATGTAGAAGAAGGCTGAAAATGCCTGTAGAGAGTGGATATGTTACTTTATCAACTGCTTGTTTATTGTGTAATAGTTCAGAGATTAGCATATCTATAAAACAACATGAGTTTTTCAACTGGCTAAGAATCAATTTTCTAGTGTCATGAATGAAAGGAGTAAAATGGCTAAAGAGTTAAACCAGTTGAGGCCTAGCTATATAATGGATTTGTCATCCACTAACAAGCGGCCCCTCACCATAAAGCTTCCAGTCACATTAGGTTGGAAGACTCCATCAAAGGAGCACTTGGAATAAGAGCACCTGTCAAAATCAAAGATCTTGGACAAGTTGCCTTTGCAGTGTTCATAATGCCCAGTTCCCTGTACTTTGACTGAGCTTTGAGAGTTGTAGGGCATGGGTCTTTTGTCTGCAGTGCACGGGGAGTCAAACACAGAGTCCAGTTTAAGGGAGACATTATACCCCTCTGGATAGCAGGGATGAAATACATTGGCTTTTGGACCTTGATTCTGAAGGGAAAGAGCATAAAGACACAAACCTGCATTATAGTTGTTTCAATTTGTTTCGCCATGCAAAAAAGCGCAGCCATTTTTAAATTGTTATTACCGTGATCAGGTGAGCCAGTATTCTCCGTAAGACCTGGTCCCTGCCGTAACACAGGAAGCTTTGGGTATACAAGCGGTAGTCATGACCATAAAGCCTCAGCTCAATAACGTTATTCTTGTCCTCTACCACATTAGAGGTTTCAAAGGTTATTTGGGTCGATGCTCCTCCAAAATCCAAAGCCCCCACTGTGCTTCGGCCAGGACTTAGCCAGTGCCCAACAAAACCATACTGTGACAACAAAAATAAAAGTAAGTTAAACGGATCAATTTGTTAAGAACATAACTCTGGAGTTCAAAAGCAGGAAAAGAAACCCCACCTTTATAAAGTTCTCCAGGAGATAGTTGACGGTGACCCAGCCATAGGCCCCCTCCTCTTGTCCACTCAAGATTGTTGCTCCACGAAAGTTGAAAGGATAGGTACGCAATTTGTTACCTAGCTCATTCAGAATCTGTTTTGACTCTGAAGGGTTGGATATGCTAGAGTAGAGAAGTAGATTTGTTATGAAAAGTCACACACATTCGCTCACGCATGCACTCAAACACAATATATATATATATATATATATATATATATATATATATATAAAGGATTTCAAAGATGCTAATATTATAGAAAAAGACAATTTTCTATATTATATTATATATATTTCAATTTTCTAATCACACTTACTTTAAAAGCCTCATACCAGCCGTGGCTCCAAGATACATCGGGGTGAGGTGGTGTCTGGATTTGGGAATGTCCTTTAAAGCCTGTTCTAGACAGGGCTCAAGACTGCGAGCTGCACCCCCTCGCTGACTTGCATAGCTGGATATCCCTCCGCCTTTACAGAGACAAAGTCATTTTGACATCAGCTGTACTCAACTTGACCTTGTCAAGAAGACCTTTCCATCAACACAAATGTTTCCATGGAAAACCAAAACCAATAGAGGAACAATGAACCGGGCACAGACTGGGCATAATAGGAATAGAAAATAGCCAACTCAGTCAAATCAAAAACACACACACACACACACACAAAAAAAATCGGATATGTAATATAACTTCTGTACTATTCCATATGTTCTCCTTTTAGTATGAAAAAAAGGAATTTTAAGGAAATTGGTACTGAAAGGGAAAATAGAGCTCCATTAGAACATAAGGGACTGAAAGACAGATTTTTGCCTCTACAACTATACAGACTCCATTATATTATGATATGATATTATGATATTTAATTTAGTTGAGATGAAATAGGTAAGCATAAGCAACATGATGACACTTTACAATAACAAAATAGTGTCTCACCCTTAACGTGGCACTCGCTATGCTGGGTCACAATGCCAGTGCCATTCTGCTTATCAGCAGGCCACTTGTAGACATACATGGCTGTGTGGGACGAACCTGCATCCAGGACCACTCCATACTAAAAGAGCCGTAGAATATTACAGCAAATATTAGGACATATGCAACTTTTTATATCGTTCACCTATTGGCAATTGGCCCTCCTAATCCATGTCCTCATCCAGCACAATGAACAGCTCCTTTGGAAAAGAACTGATCCAATATCTGTGATCTTTTTTGTTCAAGGTCCATTCAAAGTTATTTCAAAGGGTATTTCACAAGCACAAAAGGAACACACTGGGTAAACAGAGGAAAACGTTTGTATTTCATGATTGTCTCTTTCAATATTTTTTTTGTTTGTTCTTGCCTTTAGCTTTTTCTCTTTGATTAGGGTTGGGTTTGAGCTTAGTTTTGGGGCAAGACATAACTTGTAATAATGTCTACCCATCACAACTTTATATGAAATGTATCTGATCTGTCGGTTTATCGTTGCATATCTCTAGACAATCTATAACCACCTTATATGTCAGGAAAAAAAAGAGGGATAAAAACATTATTTATAATTGCATAGGATACGTTTGGATAACTTCACTACTTCTAAAATCTGTGTGTAAAGAAGCGTTTAAAGTACAGCCCAACTGTGGTGTAAAAATTGTTTATTTAAAGAATATTTTGTCTATGCAGGAGACGATAGCCCTACATCCCATTCAGAACGTTTAGCCCTAATTAGAATATAACTTATTTCCGGTTTGAAAGACAACGGTAATCATTAATTTTGTGCAGCAGGTGTATGCTAATTCGATTTTACAACTTTACGCTAGCCAATTCTGTTTGCATTTGAAAGCAAAATGTATTATTTACTTTGATCAGCAGGTAGTTGATCTCATACCTTACAACATAAGTAAAGAGATAAACAGTCTTATTGCAATTACCAGGTGTACTGGAGGTTCCCTCACGTCGTTAAGCGGCAGAACCGCCAGTAGAATCCCTGCTATGCCCAGTGACAACAACACTGCTGGTACGATATATCGACTGTACTGAAGACTCATGGTTAGTTGCCGAAGAGCTGCCGATTATGTTGCTGTAGCCACCAATTATAAAGCATATTAGTAGGTCCGTCGTTCCACAGTAAAAATGAAAGGTACGTAGTGGAAGAGCTGATGTGGGCTTGGCCAAAGCTTTTGTCCTATAAACCCGTGATCAGATTAGTTTCCTCTTCTTTCTGACATAAAAGCACGTCTGGTTCAATTGACTCGAATGGACAAGATGATAGACTACATGACTTAATAAAAAAAAGTGAAAGATTGGCTTGTGTAATGGAGCCCTGTGACTCATCCAATGTGCTAAATCTCAGTCAGTTTTGCACAACAAGCCATCATGGGGACCTTTGTTCAGTAAAAGATTATATGTCTTATAATCTTAAAATTAAACCTTATATGTCAAAGATTAGGCAAACGCTTATATTTGATCATCCCTTCACATTTAGATGCATTGATTTTGAATCATGTATTGGTCAATACACGAGGTATATAATATTTTAAAAAGCAGAAGGCTCATGGGCACTGTCAGCAGAGGCATGGCATATAAGGTGACATTTGATTCAATGATGGATGAAAGTGTTTGTGGGTGGGTGTTGACACAGTAGCTTGATATAAATTTAACCCCATTTTGCACTTCTGCTGCCATTGTCTATTTTTGCAGGATATTTCAAATATAAAATTGTATTGTGTAAAAACCACATCTAGCTAAGAACATCGCTCTCATGATGGTTGTCACCTACTTGTAGCAATTTTGTTGTTACCAAAAGCCAGGTTAGCGTAAAGACAGGTATCATCAGATAGTGAATAAAAAGTAATCCAACGGATCACTGCTTTACCGCTGATATTTTACTGGATTTTACTGTATATTTGTAATTGAGCAAATCATACTCAACAATGTCAATCTGTTCGTAGCTACTTGTATGTGTAAGATAGTTTCTTAACAAGTTGTCTGTTATCATATATACACATACTCTTCTTATAAAGAGAGTTTAGTTTCCGTTTTCAAAAGCTAGTGATTAATGCCAGTAGGGGGAGCTAGTCTCTCATGGATTTCAACTCACAGCAGGACAGAGTTTTGACTTGTGTTCTGATTTCAATCTCAATATATATCAACTCCAGATAATCAACTGTCAGTCAATTACACAGATTTATGAACCTGTGAAAAACCTTCTTTTTTTTTTTTACAAAGCTGAGCAATAAATAGGTTTAAATCTTGCTGTCAGAAAAACTCAACAGATTTTAAATCAAGATTCTTAAATCAATATTTTTTTATTTTAATATGATTTATTTTCGAAGTACACTTGTTTTTATAAAGTCTACATTGTGTGATTTGATTGGATAGGCTGTTTTTGACTGCAAAGAATGATTTTTTTTTCTCTTATTCACAGTAATACATGTAAGGCCAAAAAATATTGGGCATCACAAAGCATTGAATGAATTTGAAGAATGTTGACCACCTGTGAGTGTATGTGATGTGTTTGCAAATGTATGCATTTGTTCTTACAGTACAGTATATGTAGTTGTGTGCAAGTAAATATGTCACTCATAATTATATATATATAGTGTGTGTGTGTGTGTGTGTGTGTGTGTGTGTGTGTGTGTGTGTGTGTGTGTGTGTGTGTGTTTGTTTGCTTGTATGGGTCAGAGTTCGTTCATATGGGTCTCCCAGAGACCCAAAGTTCATGCCGAACTGTAGATGACACTTGAGCTGGGAGAATGTAATGGAGTTGGGTGAGGGGTACAGATGCACGGCTGTTTGATTGCCCGAACAGAGTGGGGGGGACAACACAAATGGTAGAGAGGTGAAGAGGTTAGGAACATAATTCCGAAATGCACAGATAAATCAGGAGTGTCCGGGTCCACTGGTCCAACCAACCACCTGATGTTTCCTCTACAAACACATGGACCCTTCCCCCGGTGCTGGTACCACAGGCCTAAGGACTTCCACAGGCTCCTGCTGCACGCTGGAGGCCCAGGGCACCGGGAGGGCATTCACACCTTGTTAAGTTTTACAACTTGTGCATTTGTTGGGCCCAGGCCTCTATTGCCCCTGTGACTTCTTTGAAGTGACCTTCTCTTTGGAGCAGGGTGATGGAGAAAGTCAGGGTGAAGATTTTCCCTTATGAATGTGAATGGAACATGCCAGATGATGCATTTGGCATCAAAGCTCACACATCTTTGATCAAAAGATTAACAAATAGGTTATTGTTTTCAGAAACAGTTTTAACTACAGTTTGAAAAGAACTGTAAAAACATGTCAGTGCCTATTACAATACAGGCTTTAGTTTTAGACTACAGTGACAACTTGCACAATATAAAATCAGTCAGCACAAGCATACCATGTCAAGCAGAGAGAGCTGTGAGTCATTTTGACTTGAACGGTTCATCACTTATGTCGACTAATCCGTCTATTTCATGCTGAACTTTATCATGAAGGCTCTCATTCCCATTCACAGTCCTCATGTTGGACGTGATGTCAACTGGGACTTGCATGGATAGCTTCACTTTTGTCCACAAATTCCTTCCCTTTTACCGGCGAATGAGAGACTGTTGTAAATTGCATGAAGGAATGCCTATTGAAGTGATTAAAGGAGCAGAAAGCAGGTGATATTTTAGAGTAGGGGGTACTTGGTATGTGAAGACTGACTTCTTCAAGCAGGGGGGGGTAAAAGAATGAAATCCCAGCCGTGTTTGGAGGTGAAACTATGAGACTAAAACCACTGCGGATGAGGCACCTCTAATCCTGCAGCACAGTGCCATCCTTTTACATGGCCTACTGTTATTTGTGTCAACCACTCATCACTCACACATAGTAGAGTAAGGAATGGTATCCTGGTCAAATTGGCTGCAGTAAAAAGCCAGCCTTTGAGAGGGGAGCTACTAGAAGGATTCAGAGGTGCTCCCGACAAGGATCAGGTTTCCCCAAGCTTGTTCTGGGAATGGAAGGCAGAAATTCCTGCCTTGTAAGCAAAAAAAAAAAAAAAATCACTATAATTTAGATAATTGTTTTTTCTTTTCTTGTGACATGGAGGGAGATGTGGAGGGTAAAAGAAGGGGAGGGAAGGCATACCTGAAACAGTGTTGTACCCACCTTTCAATATGAATGACTTTTCTTGTCAGGTCTGAATGCAGGATTAAATCTTTTGAGCACACCTACTTTGTAGAGGCTGAATGTGAAATAAAGGCAGCTATTGTCTGGGCATCGCTCACCCTCAGGGTCCTCACAGCTCCCGGCCTTCCCAGCTACCTCACACACTCTCTCAGCCTGAACCGGCAATTAGCCGGCCAAATCAAACCCGGCGGTCAGGACTAATTGTTTCTAACAGGTCTTTGTAAAAGGCCATGCTGTTTCCCATTCAGGTCAGCTCCCTGGCTCCTTGTGTGTCAGATAGGGGAGGGCATCGTTCCACCCGGGAGATAAGCCAGGCCTTTTTTAATGCCCCAAAGTAGACTTAATTTTCACCTTCCTTTCACGGTTCAGGTGCACTTGTGTATTGAGGCAGTCAGAGTTTGCAGTGGGAAGGTAGGGTGAGGGATACAGTACCTCACAGGATGTCATTCATTGGCGGCTTCTCCTTTGTTGGAATGTGTGTAAAAGGATGTGTGTATGTGCATTTCAACACAACCTGGTATTTTCTCCTTTTCTGTTGAGACTTGAAATACCTGACTTCCCCAAGTCATGCATGTATCAATTGTTTAATGATAGAGCAGTATTTTCTGTTATTTTTCTTTCAAGTAGGGCGTTGTCGAACTTTAATGCCAAAGGTGCTCTTGATTCAGAAAGGGACCTCTCAAATAATTTCAAGAATCATAACTTGCTTTCTCGTCCAGCCCCTGACACTTGGCAGACAGCGTAAACAGAGCAGACTTGTAGAGCTGTCTGTGGGTGACATGATCACAGCTACTGTGTTGGCGCTGGATCGATGATTCTTCTCTTACAAACACGTTACGGAGGTTTCACGAAAACACTCACGCAATAAACAAATGTGGACTTTATGTTATTGCTGCTCATCTCTCATAACTATCATCTAGGCTTCTATTGAAAAGACATTTAGGAAAATGTTATTTGACGATTAAAATGATAATTAACCAGATCATTATAATATCTGAAGTGTAATTTTTCAACTGTGATGAATTGCGGGAACCACTCATAGATCTTCCACGGAGGGAGATTTGTGATAGCTAGTGTAAAGATAAACATTGCTGGGGCGGGTCTAAGTCCCATCTAAAATCCCTGTCTGCAGAAAGGTGCCCCTTGGAGCGGCTTGGGTTTTAATTGGAGTGTGACAGGGTACACTGGGAACTATGGGGGGGCCCAGTGATGGACAGGCAGAGTTTCCCCCTGCTGTGGACCCCTCTGTCTGCTGCTCAACCTGACAGCCAGAGAGAGAGGGGGAAAGAGAAAGAGAGAGAGAAAAGAGAGAGGGAGACAGAGAGAAAGAAAAGCAGGGAGTGGGGGGGAACACTAGAGAGACATTTTCTCTGGAATGTTGCAAGCTATCAGAAGTGACATGTAACCGTATCCATTCTCAGATCTCGGGCTTTATCTCGGTGACTGTTGACTGGTCCTACATCTGTGGATATCTCCCATCCGAACCTCAGCACCTTGGAGGTGCCTCTCATGCCCTCTCCGTGCACCTTTTTCATGATAGTTGTTTGACACGTTTGCTGGCGTAATACCCTCCTGCTCCGTATTGTTTGGCCACATACACTTTTCTGTTTGTCATATTGTGATTTTGTGAAACTGAACACTCTTATTAATGTTTTCGTTTGGTTTTAAGGTAATCTAAAGCAGTTCTACAGATGCGTTCATGCTGACAATCGCTGATTCGACGTCGCCCTCTCCGTCCGATTATTTCTCCACATACTTTTGGAATCGCAATAGGGTGCAGCATCACATTAAAGTGATTGCAATTACCAGATAAAATGGATGTTCGCGAATCAGCAATTTATTTGTGGCTGCTTTGGGACTCCTTTTTTATGCATAGTCTATCACAAAAACAACCTCCAAATGCTTATTTTATGTCCAAACAGTTGGTCTATGAAGATCCGAGTTTAAATAACCATAATACAAAGGGTATTTTCCTAAAAGCAGGTAGTGCCATGTAGTAAGGCCTATGAAGTTATATGATTCATTGATGGTGTTGTGTTGCTATTTTTTTGATGTGGAAGCCGGTACTGTGTTCCCAGCCTGTAGTGACTTGCTTGGAGAGAGAGACTTGACGCTGGCCTGTGCAGGTGAGTGGAAACAGGAGCTGCACTTGTGTTTTTTTAAAGAGTTTAAGTGCTGTCTTTGGAAGTGTCCTGTTTCCCTGCTCCCTTGGTGACCCCCTGACCCTCCCCCTGCATCAAAGGTAAGCCAATTACTTCCATTACTTTGTGTAGCATTGTCCATGGAATTGTACGCCATTGATTTGCTCTGCCCTCTGAGTCCTGTTTTCTAAGCAATAGGTCGTTGGAAGAATTTGTTTAACCCTCACCTCGCAAAGTGGTGTAATCCTATTTCCCTTTCTGCCAGAACTGTTAACATTCAATACCTGATTTGGGAATGGCCATACACAGTCAACACATTTATTTAATTTACGGAATTTAATTTCCCTACCCTGAACATTTTAAAATCAAGGATTATAGACTACTAAAATGCAAAGTCCAGCAGCATAAAATCCATGTTGAAAACATGACCTTTTTCAGATGAAACCACAAATACAGAACCCAGCCCAACGCCCCCTCCCAAAATCCTTTCTCGCGGCACCCTTTACCTCGCCTTCTGAAGCTTTGTGTCCCAAGCCCTTGTTTGACTTTGTCATTATGTCTGTGAAATATGTGACGGATGGTGAGCTGAGAGGCTGTAAGCACTCGTCCACAGCACCAGTGGAAAGGGGAGGATGGTCAGCAACCCCGCGCACAGAGATGCAGTGCTAGATTGGTTGTGAAGAGGCCTTTGAGAGGGACACAAGGCTGAGAGGGCCCAGATGTGTGGATAGATTGACGGGGGTCAACGGCAGACCTCTGGGAGGTTACGGCCAGGTAAGAGACAGCATGGCCACGGCTGACACAGGGAACTGCAATGATGCTGGATTCTCCCTTTTGTTTAGCATTAGGCTCAGGCTCTTACAAAGCTGTATTACAATGTATTTGTAGCATGAATATATCACAGGCTTAAGACGTTTTTGTTATTTTACGTAATTATTACTCTGACGTTCCCTAATAATTTGATGCAATGACTGCACACGATAGCTTCGCAACAGATGGGCTTTTTTTATGTTGACGACTGTAGTTCCAGAGCCTAGAGTCAGTCACAACAACAGAGAATAGCTTTTCACTCCCGTGGCAACTGAGTCATGGAAGTGTGACTGAAATACCGAGCGTGTTGTTGTGTCACAGGCTGGTTTGGTGTCGGCGGTGTCGCCGGTCACAGAGTTGTAGGGCACCACTTGTCTTGCTGGTGGGGGTGGGCCCAGAGTGACAGAAAATAGAAAATGGAAAATTCCTGTGTGAAGTGCAGTCGTTGGTGATCAGGTGTGAACTGCAGAGCGGAGATCAGAGGAGGAAGGGGTGGAGAGAGCAGACAGCTGCTCCAGCCTCAGTCAGCCCTCCACCACTCCACACACCAGCTGGGGCTGGGGCCCACCACTCGCTCCTGGGGCCCGGGCCCAGCCCAACCCAGGCAACCAGGGGGGAGCAAGCAGATGGAAAAATGCAAGGCGGGGAACCACAGTGATTCGCCTATACTTGCACATTCATATTTCCAAGAAGAATGCAAAGCTCTAAATGGCTGTTACAAATGAAGTCACCAAAAGCTTTCAAAAACTATTCATTATTTATAGCACTATTCATTATATATTTATATAATTTCCAATAATGGCATATGCTATTTTTAGTTCTTAAAAGTAATTTCTTATCAAAGCAATTCATGTATTTTCAGTTTCTATTCCAGTGCTGATAAAGTTTGCCTACCTATAACATGTGAAGATAGAGATATAACATTTTAAGGGCAGAATGACTGACAGCTTGTTAAAACTGCATGCAGGGGTGGGATTTTTAGCACATGCCCCATGCTATTGGTCCCTGTTTGAAACGTATTAACAAGTTCTCAAATGAAAATGTCAAAAAAAGGACGTGCATGTTACCAGAAACAAATTATCTGTTTACTGTAACTTTAACTAACATGATGATTGTCTGAGTGGGAATGCAACATGAAGCCTAGGTGGAATCCAAATTAATTATAATGTATACTCTTTATGTAAAGAATAAGATCCTTGCCATAATTAGTGTTCTCCAAGGCTGCACACAAAGTCATCTGCTACAAATAAAACCATTCGCCTGTAGGTCCATCCTGCAGAATTCCTTCAGCTACATTGGTGTTTTGACTACGAGGCTCAGTGACATCAATGACATATGTCTAAAGTCTTGCCGTCAACTGATGACGGAATAAATCTTGAAAATGGCTATCAACGAGTCCTTGAAATCCCAGACCAGTCAGATATAATGGCCTTATGTGCTCTGTGGGAGCAGGAGGTCAGATGTTTCGGGATGCATAACTAATTCCTAATGAATGGCTATTTTTTTTCCAACGGTAGTGTTCAGAGGTCACATTGTTTGCATGCTCATTTTGCTTGATGAAGACGTGCTAAGTCTATGGTCTGATAGGTCCAACCCCAGTTTCAACTAAGGATTGGGAATTGATTCTTTTAATCACACTTTCCTGTTTCTCAAAGCTGGACCTTGACAGCAGGGGGTCTGTGTGACAAACTTTACAATAGCAGCCATCCCCAGAAAGTGATTTCGCTTTGGCCTGACCTTGTGCATAACCCAGTTACACATGTGCCTGGAGCATGTTCATTGCTTGGTGATATTTTGCTCTTTAAATAACCCAGATGCTGTGACACCCTCAACAGGCCTGTCGGAATCCCCCCATTGGAGCTGAACAGCGTCCGGCTATTTTCATTGCCTCTGTGAATGACTGTTGGCTGAGTCACATTATTAGTTTCGAAGTCTGACATGTTACCAGCTTCTTGGCCTTCGTCAGATGAAGCGGTCACAGCCTGTCTTCAACTGGCGGGTGTTAATTGTGGATCAACAACTCAGGTTTCCCTGTGAGCCTCCCTGTGTTCTGTGACTTGGGATTTGCACAGTCTAGACACTCAAACAATGTTGTCTAGCTCCCGGGCTGCTTTTCAAAGCGATGTGTACGTGATTGGACCAAGTGATATAATTTATCCATAATACCATTCGTATAAGTGCCGTGGTATATGTTTGGGTTACATTGTGTGTGTATGTGTTTTACCCGTTTTAGGCCATGGCTCATTACGCATAAAGGGGGTGGGGAAACTAGTTCAAATTTATTGCCTGTGTCAGCTGTGTCAAATTTGGCTAGCTCAAATGGTCAGCTTGCAAATGGTTGGGGTATACCAAGGGGTCAGAAGCCTTTGTAATAATTACAGATTGGTAGATTCTGAACACTGCACATATCAACTAAGATACCTCTTGATAGATTAATGTTCACTCTAAATAGTGCGGAGAGATTGAGTTTATGTTGACAATTTTTTGGTGAGCTGAACATATCCATGCTTTTCAATCAGCCAATTGCCAGAAGAAGCAGGGAATACTGACTTAACTGCAGGTTGGGTGGCATGAGTGGAGGACTGAAGGCATCCCACTGCTGGGCAGGAACGCTGATGAGGAGCAGGCCGATTGTCCGAGCGCATCCTCTCAAACAATCCCAGTTTTTTATCATTCATAAAGAGGACCACCCACTTTCTGAACCCCTTGCCTCTATTTTTGCAGGGTCAGAAAAGAGTGACCAGTTGCTCTTTATGACAGAGATCTTTACGATGTGGTTGGAGCTGTTTGGGGACCTCCAGGCCTGCTTTCACTTGTTGGAAATACAGTAGATCTGAGGCCGCGGGTGAACAAAAGACTATATTATTACTAATACACTCTATAGAATTCTCTTAACATCCTTCTTCTGCTATATATTATTGATGAGGTCTGTGCCCTGCATTTTGTCTTGGCCCCTATGCTTGTATTTTGAAAATATTTTTGATGTGTTCTACATTTTTAATATAGATGTTTTGGGGGGAAAGGCTATGTACAGTATGCTGTATAATATTTGTTTTATTTGTCATTGTGCTGTGTACATTATCTTGTAAAAAAAAAATATATATATATATATATATATATATATTAAAGATATTGTCTGTCTTAATTAGTTTATTTAGGCTTATATTCAATATGGTGGCATTAACATATATACATATATATAAATAAATAAATATAAATATAAACACTTTATTGCTTTGTCAACTTTATATGTAATATAACACATCCATTATAACGTTTTGGTCCTCATTTCCTCATTTATTATTATTATTATTATTATTATTATTTTCAAACCTCTGTATACTATAGTCCCCCCCCCCAACCCCCATGTTGCCATTTATCTGTGTCAATTACTGGTTTATCTCTGAGCTTCTCTGCTTTCCTCCATAATGGTCCAAAGGATTTAGTGATTCTTGCACCTGTAATATTTCTGTAAGGTCCAAAGGTGTCTGTTTTGCAGTGAACGCCCGTTTATTTCCATCCCAGCACCAGTAAAGCCTGCGTAGACACAAATAAATAAGATCAGGTTGCAAGGCCTCAGATCTCTCCGTTACTTTGTAAAACGATGTGGGGAAAGTAGAGTAGAGCTTTTGGGGGCGGTCGAAGGGCTAGGCAACTGGCATTTCAGGGGACCACATTTCTTTTTTTTTCATTGTACATCCCATTCCCCCAAAATATTGCTGACACCAAAGCTAGGCTGCCGAAGATCTGTGAATTCCTCAGTGATGAGGTAAGCTACTGCAAATGCTCTCTTACTCTATGTCTCTATGTCTCTATTTCTCTCTCTCTCTCTCTCTCTCTCTCTCTCTCTCTCTCTCTCTCTCTCTCTCTCTCACACACACACTCACACACACACTCAATCTCTTTCCTCAGCCGCCTCCAACATTACTTCTAGTTAGCTCCTATAATTGGAGCATAGTCTCATGAACTAAACATTACAAATTGCCATGTTACGGTAAGCAGTGTATGTACACATACAACCCCTGAATATAAATCATTCCTATTTGTCAGCAGACACATATCTCACTGTTGCAATAAAACAGTTTACAATTAACATATAACATTCTTATAATTTTCTGTTCGGAGACTCCCTTGATCTAATATTAACTGATCTGAAATTCTTTGACCTTGTATGTCTACTAGATCATATATCATCAAGCTTGTTAAACATTCTTCAAAAAGGGAATGGGTTTTCCAGGTGATGGGATGTATTTCACCGCAGCGTGTTCTGAGAAAGTTTATTTCAGCTCTGCTATCTGAACATATCTCCAGCTAAATAAACACGGGTAAGTTTTTTTATGCTGTTTATTCTCTCAAATCAGTGTTTGATTCACTGCTACTTTTTGTTTGTTTTGGTAATCACTAAACAAATATTTTTAGTCGTCAGATTATGCTAGAGACTGCTGGGGCTACATGATTGATGGATGGACTGACAGCTTTTAAGAAGTGACATTAACAAGTGGAATCAATTGCTGCAATGTCTGTCAGTTGCTACAAGCTCTTGTCACCCAGTCAAAGGCAGACCAGGCTGTCGGAGATGCTTAACTGCTGTATTTTACATCCTAACTAGGTTGACGGGGGGGACAGAGAATGTGAGCAGAGAGATATTTGAAGGGCCCGCATAGGGCTTGATTTATCCTTTTGTTGCTTGATGAAATACATCTTTTATTTTGAACTGCATACATTTTGATACTAGATTATAGTACAATAAAGATGAGCCTATACATAGCTCAATCTGTAAATTATGCTATATTAGGGATAACAAATGGGTAAAGTTCTCAAGTATTTATCTAAGAACACTGCATAATTGTTTCACCAGTGCTTGGAAGTGCTTATTTTGGAATGATAAACTGAAGAACAAAATCACTATCAGAATAAATGAGGAAATTGTTGACACCGACTTTTAGGCAGATAATTCCATAATACTGTCACATATGTGTTTCACTAAAGGCTTACAATTATCAAAAGCAATGACTAGTAAGTAAGTTAATCTAAAATACCACTAATATATTGGTCAATAATTACCTGCCGTATTTTTTAAGAAAAATAAAAAGAGAATTAACCTTTGGATGAGAAAAATTGTTTCTAAGCTGTTTTGCAATACCAAATGCATATCATGCTGAATTGCTCTTATGCTGGTAACACATCTTAAAAGCTGATGAAAAACTATTGTCACCCTGTGGTTTTCACCAATTGCATTGACTACACATTTTCAATATTGCATTTTGGCTCCACAACGAACTTAAGTGTGAGCAATTAACAGGTCAGTAAGACATAAGATGGAAGCAGTCTAATCAGTGGGGAAACCATTGATATGATTTAACACTTAATTACCACACCCATGAGTTAACATATGGGTCTCTCACTTTTAAATACAATGCTACAATAATGATATAAACGCATTATATCAGGGTGAGTACATAGGCTTTTCGGTTCTCATCCCATGTGCAAGTGTGTGTGTGTATGTGTGGAGCTAGAAAGAGAGAAAAACTCGGCATTTCAAAATCTTAACCTGCTGGGTAAGGCAACGCTTATTTGGCTCCTGTGCCCTGCCCACCCACTATACAAAAATTCCAGGCCCTCCGCTTATGGGAGGGACTGTGCCCTTCAACACTTAACCACTGACCAGCAAGAGGCCAAGACGCGCCGTGAGATAGAGGGCTTTTTAAACCGGGAATTATCAGAACATACTTCACAGAGCTCAGCTGTCTTGGACTGCAGTTTCACTCTTGGACGTTCGTTAAATTACTTCAGCCGCGTCCATTTGATGATTTTAAGTTATAATGGATATCGCTGGCTCTATGAGTAACAATTTGATGTTTTTGAAAGGACTTTATCTTAGCACATAATCGGTAAACTGATTGGATCAGGCTTGTTTATATTTCTCAGGGATGCTTACTGTGTTTTTTCTAAAATGCAGATGGGTGTTGTTTTGGATGCATCTGTAACTTTAGTGCTGATGGACTAACTGATCGTGGATGGACAGGTCAAGTGTGCATACATTTCGGAACTCTGTTGGATTACAGCATACTATTGGGACACCACTGGCTGTTTCAAGTAAAACATTTTTGCGATTGGATTAAATAAAAGGAGAATGTATGGAATAAATCAGCGCTGCATCTACATGTAAGGAAATAATAAAAAATATAAATAAAAAAAATGGCATAGAATGTATAGTAAAATGCCAAATCTTTTATGATTCTTATTGTGGATGTTTTGGTTGGTTCGCAGATCTTTCCATTTCTTTGTGCTGTGGTGCCATGCACAGGTAAGCGACTCTCCTAAATTACATCAAAGCCAGTCTGCAGATAGGCCTATGATTCCATCAGTTTAATATTAACAGGTGCACATATAACCAAATTAGGGATTGGATGCCATTTGGCATACATTTTCTCACTTTTGTACAAGTGGCTCATTTTAAGCTTCGTGCAATATAAATTTGCTTACAGCAAGTTAAGGCCTAATTAATTAATAGCATAGTGGTTATTGGCTTTAAAAAGTAATCAAATACAGGTTAGAGGAAAATTATGTGATTTTATTTTTCCCTTTGCATAAAAAGGGGGAGAATCACCCGTCTCCTAATTTTAACCAGTATGTGAGGGAGCAGGGCGCAGTGACGGACCAGCTTAGCCGGCGACAAGTCAGGGTATACCAGCTATACAGTCGTACCAGCGGGAAGCACGTCCAGATTCAGGGCAAGAGGGTCACCGCAACAGCTGAAGACGGCAATACGTTTGGTAAGTTATAATGTCTCACTGGAAATTCAGTTGGCCACACAGTTTATTTCCTGTTAAGACCAAGACCTTTGTGATAGCCAATACTTGATAAACTAATGCAAAGTGGTCTGCCGAGGTCAAGGCTCACCACTACAACCCCCACTGTTTGGCATTTTCAGGCCTATATGTTAATCTCGTTTACCCACAACAACCCCTTGTCTGGCGAACTAGTCCCTGATTAGGCCAAGTCTTTTGTCTATAACAGTCTAATACACATTGGTGTTGTAAAGCCCAAATGACCCTAATTAACCAGAGGAGGTATATCAGGATAAATTCATTTGAGAGTGTGTATTCAACCTCTATTATGGTTTCCTTACTCTTAATGATTACATTTATTCAAAGCACGTATGCATCCTCATTACTTCAGTAGGTATTCCAGAACCCCAAATGTTTACCTACAGGACTTGCTCACCCAAATTTTGTTTATTCGGAATAACCTTAGCATTGTCTACGTGTTTGAGATGTTTTTATTTATCTGTGTATTTATTTTTAATCAGAGTTTAGGCTATTGGTTGATAACATAATTACCTTGTGTGTTTTTTCACAGCACGTCTCTTTGTTGAAACTGATACCTTTGGCAGCCGTGTAAGAATAAGAGGTGCTGAGAGTGGGCGCTACCTCTGTATGAACCGGAAAGGGAAACTTGTTGGAAAGGTACTACTAACACAATTTTCTTTCCTGCTTTACATATTTTCTTAATAATATTTATTTGATTGTACGAATGGGACACTGTCGTGAGATTACACAGCTATGAAAGGAACAGAAATAGCCAGGGGTTCAATTTGGACACCCAAGATTTGGACCTCACTTTGAAGTTTCAGGTTTTACATTTATTTGTACAAAACACACTTAATATAATGATATTTTACTTCTACATTAGGCAAATATTACTTTCTGTTGTTTGGAAGTTTTGAAAGACCAGGTTCTTCTTGCTTCTTTTATTGTTGAAATAAAGCCTAAATATATAGCTGTTCATATATTTCTTTACTTCTCAGTTGAAGTTGGTGAACTCTAAAATCTCCAAACATTAATAGTAATAAGATTGTGAGTTTACCCTTGTTCAATAACAATAATATATAACATAATTGTATGTTTGCTATAATCATATTGTTATGCCGTAAAAATGTATCTGAACAACCAATATGTTCATTAATTGGTTAATATTTAATGTCAATATTTTTTACATCTGTATGATATAATAATATTAAATTAATGTTTTTACTGTGTATTGATAGTGTTCTTACCTGAGACATTTCCTCTCTTGTTCTCTCAACAGCCGAATGGCCGAAGCAGGGATTGTATCTTTACAGAGATTGTTCTGGAGAACAATTACACTGCCTTTCAGAATGCCAAGTATGAGGGCTGGTATGTGGCTTTCACCAGGAAGGGGAGGCCCATCAAAGCCTCCAGGACAAGGGAGAACCAGAGAGAGGTCCATTTCATCAAGAGACTTCACAAGGGCCCATTGCCTTTCCCCAACATGGAGCAAACCAAACACTTTGAATTCATCAGTTTTCCGCCCACCCGCCGAGCAAAACGAAACAGGAAATCACATAAATCTCCCTAACCCTTAACAAGATGGACTTTGTCATTGTGTAATAGGGAAGAAATTAAATTCTATTTTTTGGGACTTTGTCATTGTGTAATAGGGAAGAATTAAATTCTATTTTTTTACATTTTTATTAGATAAAGACACTTAAAATGAAAAAAAAGTATATTGTTGAAAAAAAGATCTTTTGTAAATACTGTAAGAAAGTAAACTAGATGGATGTATATATTTAATAGTTATTTGTTTATATGTTTACTGGTACGTATTGATGGTAGCAGTGAGGGGATGGGGACCTGGTTACATATGTTATAAATGTAATAAATATGTGCAGCTTGGTTGGTCCAAAACATCAGTGTGACAAATTTAACATTTTACCTTTAGATCATGTCTCAAATTACGGGTTGCTTGGTTCAGTACCAAAGCCAAAATAGATTACTAAGTTAAGAAACCCTGATTTGAATGAGGTATGTTTTAATATCTGCAGAGGATAAAGGTATTAAAAATGATGTTATGAAATAGGTTATAGGAGGTTTTTAACTTAGTTCAGAAATTAAAATGAACATAAACATAAACAGACAGATATATTAACGAGATCTAGCGCTTATAAGTCCCCTAATAACGATTATTGTCCAGAAACCACTAGTACACTATGAGCTGTTATTACATGTACAACCTTTATTAAGTAAAGTATCCCTGCAGAGTTGGCAGAAAGCGCCTGCAGGAATAGGTAATAGGGATAGATATAGGGATATCTCTCAGCTTAATAAACAACTTTTTTTAATATCTGGCCATGCCGAGAGTGGCTATAGAGGGGGGTGGCTCTGAGACGTCATTGCTCACCGTTAAGCCTTCTGGAGGTGTCGTGGGCTCAACGAAACATCCGGTATGGAGGGTGCCCACTTTAAAACCCCAATGACATATCTGCTCTCAACCCAAGTTTATCCTAAAATATTGGCTTTTGAAGTGCTCACCTTGGAGTATGGCATAATGGATATTATAACATCCTATCCTGTGTATATTGAAATATTTAAGATCCTACTGAGATTAACCTCTAAAATTATTCTCTTTAGCAATGGCCAAGATAGGCAGCAGCACAGAAGAAAACCAGTGATGAGAGACAAATGAATTATAAGTGTGAAGCAAAAACACACATAACTATTATACAGTGAAACTCAATTACAGATTTGATAGGCCTAGTTGTCAATAGACCCTGGAGTAGGACCATAAAGGTAATAGATTAGTTGTTCATTGCTATAGCTGTAATTGACTTTGCATATGAGTGAAGTAAATCTTGATTTAATCAGTTAACAGAGGAAATATTTTAAATGTTTAGATAGTATAGCCTATCCTTCTGTAATTTTGAGATGTTTTCAACTTGATTGATTTTTTTTTAGCAAGCCATTATTCAGCACAAATATTGGTATAACAGAAATATCCCAAACATTTGATTATACACTAAAATCTGTGAAATTACTCATTCTTATATTTGCCTCTGACAACATTTGACAGAATGACGGGATATTTTCTCTACTTTGTTATTGCCATCGAATCTAAGTACTCTGTAGCAGCATAAACATAACCCTTTAATAGATAGCTTTTCAAATCATCACCGTGTATCACTCTAAACGCAATTTGTAACTTTTACAAATCTTTTATCGGACTACAGTCCACTCTAGTGGTTGACAATGGCTCCTACAGACAAAACGTTGAATTGGTTTCTGTAAATGGCAGCTCTTAGTTCATTTGTTTTGGGACAAGTGAATGGGCATAGACTGGTATACTCACTGTCAAGCAGATTCAGGACCAGCCTAAAAGTGAAAACTGGTCAGGTGGTTGCATGTCAGCTGATTAATGGAAAACGAGAAACAGGAAGTGTTTTACCACTGTCATAAAAACAAACAAATCACACTTCTTTCAGAAAGCTTACACGTTCAGGTAAAGTGACTATAGAATAATAAACTTTATCTAATCAAGGAGATAAAGATAGACATAAGGACAGATAAGGCATGTTTGCCACTGACGATGAAGATGGGGATTTCCTATCGCCTACAGGGGGGTGAGTTTGATTTTATGCTAGCTAACTAGCAGCCACAATGTTAACGATAACCCCAGCGTTAGCAGGCAGGTTAGCCGGTTTAACAGTTTTTTCCAAATTCAATACAATCTCATCAGTTAGCGCAGACTTGTGTTCATCTGTCTGACAGGATTAATCGTTTTTTCTAAGGTAGAAAGGTAACTTCAGCTTTACTGTAGTTAGCCAGGCGCTCTAGAACGGCACGGGGAGGATATCAGCAGCAGCTAGCCAGCTTCGTTCTCTTGATTTGACTTCTCTTCTAAGCTTTGCTTCTAAGCCAGTAAGTCTGATGAGTTTCACGTGCTACCAGCTCTCCTTGCAACTAGCTATCATAGTTTGTAGGAGTGCTGGTTCTACATGATATTTAACTGATTGGGGTGTATACCTTCTGAGAAGGGCTGTCAACTTTAACCATAAGCATTTTCCTGCAAAAGCAGGACAATAATCTCATTTTATTTGGAAGAATAAATCCTGTATCGGTAAGAGGGCACAGAGGGGAAAAAAGGTCCGGAGGGGGAGCGTTATGACTCCTAATTCCTCTCACATGCTGCTAGTTACTAGAGTTGGGCGAGGACTTTTGCCATTGCTCAAAAGCACTCAGTATAAAAACTGAGCTGTAGTTTTTACACCTCTTCTACAGCTATGCTGCCAAATCTTCCATGGAAATGTGAATGCCCTGGATGACAAGAGATTGTGAAATGTAGACTAAGAGGATGCAAAAGGAGACATCGGCATTTACACTTTATTTAGGCTAATACCTCTCAAAAAGCTAGGAGCTGCAGTCCTTGGCAACCAAATGTGTGAACAGGTTGATGTTTTTCATCACTAATACTTAACACTGGATCCTGGAGATCTGGACCTTCCAGGCCTTCACTATGTCCACACTAAAGGATGATGATAATGACTACCTATGGTGTGAGGTCCAAGGGTTAGTATGGCCTTGGCTCAAAATGTTGGTATTTATGTTACATTTAGGCTTGTAGGCCACATTGTTGGCTGGGTTGTTACAATGATAGGCCACCTGCCTAAGTGGAGGATGTAATAGACTGTATGTTATATATGTTATAGGCTAACCTACTTGATGTTAGTTAATTTGGAAGCCTAAGCTTAAACCATCCATACTTGGCTGTACGCTTTAATAGTGTGATTAGTTTTCTTGAATTCTTATCTTGTCCTATCTTATGAGCTTGCAAGTTTTAAGTTGGAGTTTGGAGAATGTTGACGACTTGTTGAAGGCAGCCTCTATACCATTGCAATCTTAAATCTTTGTTATAAAAGGGCAGATTTTGCTTTGTGGGCTGGACTTGACCTTTTACCGTGAATCAATGTATGAAGCAGACTTGATGCTTTTGTTCATTGCCATGTTTTCAGTTGTGCATGATTAATTTCCCCAGTGAACCTCTTCAATTGAATTATTCAAATCATACCTTTGTTTTAAAATGGAAGTTTATTGTGCAGTTCTTGCAGTTAAAGGGCTCAGAAAGAGGAGTGACCTTTAACATTTTGTCTTTAATAGAGCCAAGTTAGCCTCCCTGTTTGGTCTAGACCAGGCAGCAAGCCAAGGGAATGAGTCTTTTCAGTATACAGCACCAAAACAGCCTAGGAAGACCTCTAATCCAGGTAAGAAAATAAACATAAGCAGCACTTTGTATGTATCCAACTAGAGTAGCCTAACTTGAGAACTACATTCAATATGTTTATTTTTTTATTCTTCTATTGGATTGAAGGCAGAGATGAATAGTTGGCACAAGTCAGGATTCAAAACCTGTTGATGTGTTTTTGTTTTTGAATTGTAGGTCAACCTGTCCATAAACCTGCTGCCCCTCCTGGGTCACCTGCAGTGTTATTGGCTACTGCTGTCCATGCCTTCAAATAGTAAGTAGCTCCATGGCCCTAATCCTAGTATAAAAGGACAGGCATCTAAATAGGGGCTTAAAATCCATGCAGATTGTAATACTGTGTTTATTTTTTCAAGTATAAATGGACAGTATGCCAAGCAAGGAAAGCTGGGAGCTGCAGTCCTTGGCAACCATACACTAAAAGATGTAGGTTAAGAACTTAGTTTTGGTGTTTCATTATTGAGTTTAGCTATTTTTGAATAAAAATTTAAATACTTGTTTCCATCATGTATTCTCTCCTACAGTACAAGCTGTTGCTTTATGCAAGTCAGCAGAAACAAGTGACTGCAGCGAAGATTCATGTGGGATTTGTCTTTACGGTGAGTAAAGTTAGAAATGAGTACAGGGTAAGAAGACACGGTATTCCTCTCAGAAAGTGTTATCCTTTAAAATTGTGTCCTGCAGGTACAGCCCAGCAATTACTGCACTTTTTATGATGACCAGCGACAAAACTGGTCGCTGATGTTTGATACGGAGAAATCTGCAATAGACTTTTGCAAAGAGGTACTGATAGGGATCGGCGTGCAGAACAACATAATGCGCTAGTAATGCATTGAAATGAGGATGTGATTACTGTTGGCGACCCATAGGTTTGCTTGGCAAAAGTGAACAGCGCCCCCTCCTTGGACGTTGCGGTGGTGCAGGACTTGTCTCTAGGAGATGGACAGGCTGTGGAAAACGGGGACTCTCTTGAAGTGGCTTACACCGGTTGGCTCCTACAGAACCATGCCGTCGGACAGGTACACCATTACTGTGCACTTTATTTACACTCAACATACTGGATGATACTATTTTCAGATATCTTTTGTTATTTGCGCGTTTATTATGTCACTTCGCTTAGCTATAAATAAGTTGAGTACAGCTATCTTCAGTTGAGGGTTTGTTTTCCAGGTATTTGACTCCAACATTAACAAAGACAAGCTACTGCGACTGAAACTTGGAAGTGGTAAAGTGATAAAAGTGAGTTATCCATGTCTTGATCTAATAGATTTGAAAGATTTTAGGAGATTTAAGGAATGCTTTTAAACTTTATAAACTGCAATCATGGTCCCATGGTTACTAATCAATGATCCATATCCTGACGAAGATTGCAATGGGATCAGAGCATTGATCCGTGTAATAAAACGTCATACAGCATATATTCCCACAATATTATGTAAGAAAAGTAATTTCGCAAATGTCGGAAGGGAAGGGTAAATAACTACAGCCTGCCTACGCTGTAATTCAAGTGGCTGAGTCTCTGAGTCCCCCAGAGCAGGGGTGTTACAACTCCCTTGTGTTTTTCAGGGCTGGGAGGATGGTATGCAGGGAATGAAGAAAGCTGGCCGTCGCCTCATGGTGATCCCTCCCAGCCTGGGCTATGGCTCCCAGGGCGTAGCCAACCGCGTACCAGCTGACAGCACACTCATCTTTGAGGCAGAGCTTCGACGTGTAAGACCGCCGCTCTCTTACTGACCATATGAAGACTCTTAAGCGATGAGCATTTTGTTAAGACCTTTTGTTTTGCTTCTCCCCTCAGGTAAAGTTTGTGAAGGACAACGGTTCCGACCGTGCCAGTGCTGGCTCCAGGGACTCTGCTGCCCCATCCCCAGCCCCTTCTCCTGCTGCTAGTGTAGAGAACCTAGGCCCCGAGCCTCCAGCCCAGCCCCAGGCCAACACCGTCCCAAACAAGCCAGGGTACAAAAGACACAGTCACCATCTCTGACCACACACTAGCAACTATGTTGAGACTGAATGTTCTTGTCTTCTTCTTTTCAGGGAGCCACCACTTCGAGCAAAGTCTAACTCACTAAGTGAACAGTTGACAGTGAGTATCCTTTAAACCACAGCAAATATGACCGCATGTGAAGTGTGTATTTCTAAGCAGACACCTCTGCTGTCCCTTCAGAATCCAGATGCCACCAAAGCCAAGCTGATCTCTCGCATGGCCAGGATGGGCCAGCCCATGTTGCCCTTCCTGGCAGGGACCGCCTCTCAGCCAGACTCCAGTGACTCTGAGATGGAGGTGAGACGGCAGTAGGGTCCACTATATGACTTCCTGTAAATCTTTCCTAATATCTGCGATGATAATATATGTGTTGGGCTGTGGTTCTTCAGGACCCCAGTGTATCCAGGGTAAAGGAGCGATCGCCAGCTCGCTCTCCCGTACAGATCTCCACCGGCCCAGCAAGTCAAGCACAAGGTCAGCCCTATTCCCAACATATCACGCCAGCCGCGAGCACAAAGTGCATGTCTCCAGGGCTTTGCATCACTTTCCTTCTGTCCCACAGTGCTCGCCCATCCTCATGCGGCGCCGCCTACTGCCTTACTCCCTGTTGCTATGACAACCGCTGCCCCCCAGCCTGTGATGCCAGGCACTACCCATGCCTTTCAGGTGAGGGGAAGCCACGTTCCAGCGCAGCGGATTGTGAGGTGCTCTTTGTTTGAGAGTGCCCAGGTCTGTACTGGTTTGCTCATCATTCTGTTTTTCTCGCAGCCTTACTATGGACAGACCTCAATGGCTCCTTCTCAGCTGCAGCCAGTGGGCCAGATGTATCCAGCGCAGACAGTGCCTTACATGGGTGAGACATTCTATGGTGCCACTCCTTCTTGGTCTGAAATGATTCCGAGGTATTGGGTGTTTAAAATCTAACTGACATGACTCTTATCAAGGCACTGGCGATGTCACTTCCTTCTTAATGACTGAGGCTCGACAGCACAACACTGAAATTCGATTGGCTGTGGGAAAAGTTGGAGATAAAGTGGATCAGTTGGCCTCAAAGGTGGGCTCTGATACAATCTCTAGAGGGATTGTTGTTGCTGTTTACCTTACACACTTGAGATACATTGTTCAACCCCATCTCTTTGACAGATGGAAGATATTCAGAGGCAAGGGAGCATGCCCATAATGGCAATGGAAACCTCTATGATCATGCACAGCATTCAGAGAATCATTCAGGTGCAGTATAGCACACAAGTTCACAGTTTTTTTATGATTTTTAGTTACGTAGGATGCAATCGTGCCACTCAATGCCAAACACGTATTTTCTAGGAAAACGAAAGTTTGAAGAAGGAAGTGTTTGAGAAGAGCTCTCGAATCGAGGAGCAAAACCGCAAAATCGGCGATCTCATCAACCAGAATCAAAGGTGAGGCCCCCTCGAGGCAGGACGAGCGCTGGACCAGCTGGCTGCTATTGGCTGCCGGCGGTACAAGATGTTGTCAGGGTTATGGTCTGCCTAACACGTCCCTGCCTGTCGTTGTCAAGGTACATGGAACAGAGCCACCTTCTGCTGGAGCAGAGGAATGACTCCATGAAGTCCTCCAGTGAGCAGAACCAGACCCGGGTGCTGCAGGCGGAGCAGGACAAGGTAAAGAGGCCATTCATAATCGAAAACCGGTGCTAGTCCTGTGAGACTAACACTGACTTTCCCCATTTGAACCGGTAAGAAATGACTGCAGGCATGTATTTTGTAAACCCAACAAACTGGTTGCTATGGAGGGATACATTTGTTAAATTGGATTAGGGGCTCGCTGTAAGAACTCCACGCTTTACCAACCGGTGCCTCTGGCTGCTCTGACTATGCTGCTCTGTTGGTCTCGTGTGAAGGCCTCCAGTAGTGACTGATTTCTCTTCCCAGCATGCGCTGCCACAGGACATGGGCTTAGGCCAGGTGAGCCTGTTTGCCGTCTCCCACCGTCTTCACTCCTGTCGCTACTGCCAGCCACCCCTCCTCCTTCATTCCAGCGCACAAACCGCTTACTTTCATCTTCTTTTCCTTCTTTTCCACTCATCAGGCATCCGTCACCATCCCACATTCGTCTTTTCTCCTACAGGGCCACGCTGCTCCACGTAGCTTGGTTCGCTGTCACTCATCATCTCCAGGTCATCACCAACATGGGTGTCCATGTGTCTTTCTGGGCTGGTGTGTTGGTGCCCGCTACCCAAAGATTATAAGGTGGTTTCTCCCTGTTTCCTCAGGTGCGTCTGTCCGAGGAGCTGGCTGGGTCGACGGCGCGGGTGGCCCAGCTGCAGCAGGAGGCCATCTCCCACCAGCAGAAGGCTGCCGATCTGCAGAGTCAACTCAACGTGGCCCTGCAGGACAGCCAAACACACTGCACACGGACCGCCGTCCTGGAGGCCCAACTGGAAGGTTGGTCCTGGCCTTTCATATTGTGAAGAGATAGGCATCTCAGTTATCAGGAGGGATATAGCCTGCCTTGCTAAGAGATTTGTCAGGGAGAGTGTCTACAAGGAGCTGATGGTCATAAAAGTGTGTTTGTGTGTGTGTGTGTGTGTGTGTGTGTGTACACAGAGTTGAACGAGTCAACGGAGCGAGGGCAGGCCCAGTACCGTTTGGAGAAACAGAAACGTAAAGAGATAGAGCTGAAAGTGAGCAATGTGGAGGAGGAGGTGCAGGACCTGAAGACGGACAAAGAAAGTCTAGAGCGAGTGAGTAGCACCCCGAAGCATCCGTTTCCAAATGACCCCAGTCCTTAGTTATGAGTTACAGATCACTATGATACTAGCAGAGACTCATTGTGTCTCCACCCAGATGCTGGCAGACAGGAAGAGGAAGTGGCAGTCGGAGCGGCAGCGCTGGGATGAGGAGATGGAGGAGCTGAGGCGGAGCAGCCAGCAGGACCAGGACAACCTGCGGGCGGAACTCCGCAAGGCCAGGAGCAGCACCGACCACGCAGCCTCTTCTGGGCAGGTAACCACACACCCTCCACCGTGAGCTCGGCCTCTAGCGTAACGAGTGGGCGTCTCTGAAACCCTCCTGTGGACGTGTCTCAGTTGGCGCAGCTACACGCGGAGCTGGAGGAGGAGTGGAAGAGGAAGTGTGAGCAGTCGCTGGCCTCCGCCAAGGAGCAGCAGGGTCGGGAGCTGGCCGAGCTGACTGAACACAGAGACTCCCTGGAGCAGAAGCTGGCACAGCTACAGGAAAAGGTCAGCTGCCCTACCCCGGATTGCCCTTTTCCTGGCACGCACACACACACACTCACACACACACACACACACACACACACAAGCTTAATCTCTCTAAATGCTCTTTTTGGGCACAGGAATTCACTCAGTTGCATGTTATGATCACAGAGTGTTAAAGGCGATTAAGAGCTATGAGAGTGAAAGTTTGAGTTGTAGCTGCTCTGTAACAATAGAACTACAGTACGAGGCGGTGCCATTGCTTACCGTGAAGATAAATCCCAATGTGAAAGTTATATTATTGGAGGAAGGCCCTAATCGAGCGATGCTCAATGTTCAAAGAGTTGTCTTTCTTCTACCAACAGTTCACAGCTCTGAAGCAGTCCAGAGATTCGGAGGAGCATCGCCTATTGCAACAGCAAGCCCAGAGTGATGAGCTGCAGGCTCTTCATGAAAAGGTACTGTTACCTTTGAGCACATGTTTGGTGCAAGCAACTTTTGCATCTAGTTTTCCATGCCTGCCTTAATTCAATTTTATGGTACTCTTATTTGCTTAGAGAAGCATTCAGATGGTGTCATTGGCATGCAATTCCCCCAAAAACTTTTTTGTTTGTCTCTCGTTTGCTACCAGTACACAGCCTTGGAAGGACAGTCCGCTGCTGTGAGGGAGAAGCTAGAGGGGCGAGTGGTCGAGCTGGAGGGGAATCTAGCGGAGCAGGGACAAGGAGACACCGCAGGCGAGGTGAAATGGTCACACACAAAAAAAGTACAACGGTGGTGTCATGTTGATTAAGAGTTCGAAATATTGTAAATACTGTCAATTATGGATAAGTATCAATCAAATTGTGTGTGTTTGCATGTTCCTTTTATAGGTGAAAAGGGTAATGAATGGAGTGTTTCACTCTTTGCGGGGAGAGTTTGACCTGAATGAGTCTTACACTGGCAGTACCGTGCTGGGGCTGATAGTTAGCACCATCAAGGTATGTAGAGTGCATTATAGACAATGCTAAGCCCTCGTAATTGGTTCAAATAAACTTGTTTTTAAAAAGAATGTGTTTTATACCGTCTCCAGGAAGTGACCTTACAGCTGCTAAGTGGCGCTGAAAAACCTTCAGTAAAACAAATTGAAAAAGAGGATGAGGAGGAAGAGGAGGAGAAGGAGAAGGAGGAGGAAGAGGAAGAGGAAGACAAAGAAGAAGAAGAAGAAAAAAGTGAAGTGAGACATAGTGAGGAGAAATCCCCACAGGTTGTCCATGTGAACGGGAAGAAAGAAGAGGTAGAGGAAAAGGAACAAGCAAAGTCGGAGACTGAAAAACGGAGAGAAGATTGTGGGGTGACTGAATCTCGAGATATGCAGGAGACCACCCCAGAGCAAGACAAGTTGAAAAAGGAGGAGGAACTAACCGCAAACAGCACCCAATCTCAACCTGTAGAGGTCACCCACTCGCCTACAGCTACCAAATCAAGCACAGTGCAGGAAGCATGTCCTCCTACAACAACGTTGACCCCGCAAGAAGAAAACCCTTCAGGGCCTCCAGACTCAACTACGGGTCCTGATGTTAAAGTAACTCCAAAGATAGAAGATAAAACGCAGTCCAGGGGCGATATAACAAGCCTAGACGTAAAAGAAGTGAGTGTGATTATGAAGGGTCCCCTAAAAGAGCTCACACTAACAACTCCTAAAGCCACGGGTCCTCCAACCCAGCCCCCACCACCACCTAACCCCCTACACGATAGCCCAGGGAAAGCCACGAGGTGAGTGCTCACAGAGCAGATCAACGATGCAATCAGATCTCACTTTATTGATCAATGTTTGTAAGTCTGTAATCCCAGCTAATATGCATGGAATCCTGTCAATTCTCTGTGTATCCATATTCCTTTTCTGTTCTCTTCCCCTCTCTTCTCCCTATGCCACCCGCTTTGTCCATGTATTCATGTTTTGCTATTCTCTCAGTTTGACTGAGGGAGTAGGTGGGGAAAATGGAGAAGAGCCATTTTTCCCGAGCACAGCCCCAACAAAGCCTCCCCCACCACCTAGTGAGGAAGATGATGATGAGCTGGTGAGGAAGAATCTTGAAGTGCCTCAGAACAGGCCTGACTGATTACAGCACTGCTTCACTCCCTCTGTGTTTGTTAGTGCGGCCCATGTCTGTCTGTTATGTGCCCTTTGAGTATTATCTCCCCTCCTGTATATCAGTATTAACAGTTCCCTATGACAGTAGGACGAGTAATCTTACATAAGATAAATTGTCCTTAAGAAATAAGCCTGTTACTAGAAATATTACATGACAATGGGCCTCTTGGTGGATTCTCCCTGGTTTGTGCTCCATCATGTAATCAGGTCTACTGCATGTGTTCTATTGACATTTCCCTTTGTTTCCAGAGCCT
This sequence comes from Galaxias olidus, assembly GCA_026901105.3. Taxonomy (NCBI): domain Eukaryota; kingdom Metazoa; phylum Chordata; class Actinopteri; order Galaxiiformes; family Galaxiidae; genus Galaxias; species Galaxias olidus. The sequence continues at coordinate 358,459 of JAPMUY010006216.1, forward strand.
AAAGGGGCGTCCTCCGCCAGCCCCTTTATTTGGTGAAGAAGACGAGGACGATGATGATCTGGACTGGCTGGGCTAAGCAGCAACTGGAATATTTTGTCTGAGTCTTCAAAATGAAGCAGGACAGGTCGGACTGCAAATACTGTTTCCTTAAAGACCCTGTCTGGAAAGGTACAGACAGTCCAGTGGTCCGCAAAGGTACTGGCTAACTTTCTTCGTCTGATGCTAATTCATTACCTGAAGGGGAAGGACCTTCTGATGGACTACCCTCAGCACATCAGCTAGAGGCCTATGAGCTGTATGACGTTTCCTGTCTGCTACTGCCTCCTGGCTGAAACATTGAAATTGTGAACTCTTATCTGATCTACCCCAAATAGCCATGCTGTTAACCGTAGCAGTAATGAATACATGCACTTCATCTGTAGTTTATTTTGGCCTTAAAATGACCTGATTATGATCCAGCATTTTTATTGATACTTAATCGCACATATTTATTTGAGATTGTCCTTGTCAGATCATGTTGTTTGTCAACGGTTTCATTCTGTTATTTGCTAATGGTTAGTTTACTGCTTCAAAAACATAACTTTTACAAAAATCTTTGCTAACTGATCCATTCCAGTAAATAAATGACGTTGAATGTGTTGCATTTTTTTCCATCATTGTTTTCCTACTTTCTGATAATTAATTGTATTCACTACCAGAAAATGTATTTTTAATGCAAGTACAACAGAAGTCACATGCTGAAAAGTTAACTAACATCGTGTACCAGCATATCTACTGAGACACTTGATTTGTCTTTGTTAGTGACATGATTCTGCCAATGGCTTCACCTACTTTACGACTATTAAGAACAGAATAAGAGTACCTTGTTAAAATAAAATTACACATGATCAGCAGGTGGCGACAAAGACGCGTAAGACAGGAGGAAAGGTATTCTCGTTGCATAGCAACAAAAGATAGTTTGCCATTTGAGGAAGTTAGCTTGCAGTCTTTAACGCTATGCTTAATTTATCTAAAAATAAAACGCTTTTTAGCATTTCACTGATTTGTCGCATGTGAGGTAAGTTAACTGTCCATTTAAATATAGCTTAAATACTGAATTGTTCGAGTTGGCCTTAAATTAGTTGATTTTAGCTAACTGACGTGAGCGCCTACTGATGTTGCTTGCGTGTGCAAGAGCTAAGAGTAAGACTTTTCGTGCTAGGCTGGTCTATAATGCCTAGAAAAGGCAAATTCAGCATCGTTTTAGTCCTAACCTTGTTGATTGTTATCAAGGTTTCTGCTGCGTCCTGCCTGCAATGGGAAGCCTTTCCAGTGGCCTGGATGAGACCCACTGTCTCTCGGCAATGTGCCCACACCCTTGTTGCTGGGAGACTGGGCAGCGCATCCTCAAAGGCATTCCCCGACAAGTAAAGACCAAGTCCCTTTCCGCAGACAATAACGAAGCATCGGTAGGGGGTATGTTTTGCAGTATGGTATTCATAGCTTGCTTTTCTGTTGCAAATATTAAGATAAGCTTTTACATATTTCTGTACACTACATGCACTAAAGTCCTAGGGAATTGACAGTGTTTTATTCTTCCTTTAGTGGACGAGTTTCCAACCCTCAGCGTGGTCAATGCGGCTGAATGGACAAGCGACATAAGCCTGCATGCTTCTGTCTCAGTGACGGCTACTAGCCAGACACATATTCCTGAGCAGAGGTGCAGGTTGAACTTAAAGAGATGTGTAGGAATATTTATCCGTAAAAAAAAAAAACATGATTTAATTATATATTGCACAATTCCAAATGGATGCACTTCTCTTTATTTCACACTGTAGTGAAGATCCTGACTTTTCTGTTGACAATCCAGCAACTCAAAGCCTCTGTGAGAACAAGAGAGAAATCAAAGTGGTTAAGGTTGGTTGTAGTCAAACATCACATAACTTTGCACCTGTCGCCTTCACTTTGTTTGCCTGCTAAGCCATTAGTAGGAAGGCTACAGTGTGGAATTGTTAGTGATTTATTTGCAGTTGAGAAAGGCATTCGTCATGCTTTGTAAAGCCTATTATTATATTGTTTTGAGTGTTCTTATAGCTTGGCATCAATACATCATTGACCCACGGCACTCTAATGATATGGGTTCCTGGTCAAGTCCAAAATGTACGCAGCCAAAATAGGTAGGCCGGGCATTTATAATGGTACTTCATACTGCAACATTATGCTGTTTGATCAAATTTATCATTTTAGCAAATGTGCTGATCTGTGATGTCTGTCACAGTTCAAGGTCTTCTCAAGTTTCTGTCCAGAAGCTCATTTGCCTCCCAAAGCCTTCGGAGTATCCCAAAAAGGTGATTGTTAGACCAATGATATAATAACATTTTTGACAATTCATCCTAGCAAAATTGACAAAATGTTTCTCTTATAGAACAGAAAGAAGTCCCAAAATGTAAAGAAGAGAGTTCAGTTCCATTTTACACCATCATCGTCACTGTCCCAGGCCTGTATGGAAGAGGTGGACTCTCAAATGACACAGGAGGCCATTGACCAGGTGCCCAGTTCCTTGTTTAAGGTTGCTCTAAACAGTAACTTGCAGGGGAAAGAGAGCAGGGGCCCAGCCCAGAACCTGGAGCTCTCTGCTCGGGAAACCAGCCGACCTTCCCGCCCAGGGTCCAGGGTCTCCAGTGTCGTAGCCCTCCAGAACAAGCCAGTGGTGTTCCACAGCGTCAGGGAGAGGATGCAGAGATGCCACTCACAGCAGAACCAACCTGCCCAGATGTACAAACTGGACTCCAAGGTTACTCACCCTCACCCTACTAGCCCTTCTTTGGCAGGTCAAACTCTCCTACTTTCTCTCTGTGATGCTGGACACATGGAATGTATTTGAAAGTCTCACGAAATGTTGAGCCCATCAGTTACATAATCACGTGAATCTTAATTTGAGTGAGGGTGCAAGAAGCGATACTTAGCCTGTGCGTGCCTATGAATGGGGGGAAGAGTCACGGGAGAGTGAGACTGGGCATCGGTTTGGAAGATGCCAGCCCTGATAGCTCTTATTACGCCAACCTTTTCCACTGGCTTTATAGGGCCTTGTTTATTTTGGGTTTTCATCATCTTGTGTTGAGAGTGGCCCGTGGTCACGTACATCCTTGATTAGACTCCAGCCCAGGAAGAATGGAGGGAATTCTTGTTCTGCTGTTGATAAACAAGTGAATTACAGAATTGAAGCCTGAATAGTCTCTTGCCAAATATATGGTACGGATGTATAAAGCAGCAGCTTGTACTAAGCTACTGGCGACCGAAGAGAATGCATCAATTAAATAAGCATGTTTGGCTGACTGAGAAGGAAAGTAGGAGACCCTGGTTACTCTTTTCAATGTTAGGAATATGACTGTTGTTTCAAATGGGGGATGTGTACAGATTCATCCATAGCTGTGTGTGTTGGTCTCTGGTGCTGTCAGACTAGGCCGGATTGTATCAACTGGGAGAGTCTTAAGAGACAGGCGTACCTGTGGACGAAGCACAACCTCTCTACCAACCCTGACAAAGAGGAAGCCTCGTCTGCACAGGGAGCGTGCGTCAACCCACCTGGCCTGCAGGTGGACAGCCTCGACTTGTGCCCAATCCCCAAAGCGACACTGCAATACCACCCTCAGATTCCTCTTTCCATAGGTAACAACACCATAACCCAATGACTCAAAACCCAACAGTGTAAATTGTTATAAAAAATATATATATATTGACAATAACATAGATAAAACATTTGATCGGGTTGTAAAAGATGATGATGATATGTACATCCATTCATTAGGCCCAGTTGAGTGGCGCTCCAGTAACTGTGTAGAAGAAAGATGTCCGAGCCAGGGATCTGCTTTACCCTTCATATTCAAGTCCCGAAACAGTGTCAGACAATTGTGTAACACCCCCTATCTCCAAGTAAATAAGGTGCAAGAAACGGCACATAATGACAGTCCACACGTTAATACGATGTAAAATCAAATGTATTTGATAGGAAATCCATATGTTCTGTACTTTGTTTTTTTATAGCTTCTTGACACAGATTCTATTGCTAGTAGATATAAGGGTAATGGTACCATCACACCCATGCATAACCTGTCATATTCATCTCGCATGCAACACAGAATTGGTAAGTTGCAATCTGGTTTGACAGATTCAGTTATACCAACATTTTACCTTGCATGTGAATGTGTTAAGTCAAGTTTTAAAGAAACTTATCAAATTTCTCATCTACTTCACCTGACACTTTAGAAGAGGATCCTCAGTTTGTACTAGGAAGAGATAGAAAGCCAATGGGAGGAGTGCAGCAGGTGGTTAGCAGAAGTTCCGCAGGCGTAAGCACAGAGACTTACAGGCTACAGCCCTCCCCTGCATCTTCCAATCTCAACTCAGAGATCTGGAAAGAAGGTACAAGACCAATGTACAGCCACTAAGACAACTGGAGGCCAGCTGACACACAAAGTGCGTATCAACTGTTTCCACTCTCATAACATTGACCCCAGCCATTCTCTAGGAACAAAATAAAGATTTTTGTGAAATTAATGATTGATTGAAACACCAGAAAAGTATGTGTTTTTAACCTGAGATTTTAGCTATTTCAAAAGGCATATGGGATCGTTCAATCTCTACCCTAAACAACTGAATACTAGATTCAATAAAAGTCTGATTTTCTTACATTGGTCAAAGACTACCTCGTTCTTTTGTCTTTCCTTCTTATCAGCAGGTGTCACTCTAGAGCCATTCAGGTATAGTAGTTAAAGCCATAATCATTTGCAAACTCCCATTCAGTCTAAGGACGTATAGGCCCACTCAAGACATGTCATTACCTGTCCATTTAGGTAGACATTAGCTATGATTACAGTCTGAGAAATGGATGTTGTGGTGGGTCACTATAGTGACCAGCTGGTGTGCTCATGGAATAGTTGATGGCACCCGTTAGACTCCCGCTCTCCAGCTGCAACCTGTCCGCACGCCCTGTCCCTGGCTTAGTTTGGGCAGCCAGGAGCAGAGGCCAGGTTTAGGCCAAGGCTGGGTGCAGGGGGTTAGGCTCCCTCTATCCCCGTTCAGGCACGCCCAAGAGAGCTTTCCTGCTGCTCCCCATGCCAGGTGCTCTTCAGTCAGTAATAGAGGCAACACATCTGCTTTGCACACATCAGCTGCTGACTCCAGTGTTTAGGCTATTAACCTCTATCGGCCAAGTCTTAATTATTTGGCCTAGCAAAAATGTCAGATATGTAGCTTATGTCTTTTGACGTTTTCACAATCACAATCCCTGTTGATACTGTCAGATTTAGCTTCCTTATTTCTCCTCAAATATTGTTCAGTCTAGTCCGCTTCCCTTACCTTCAGAGCCTCCATGATTTCATCCTTCAACTCGTGGAGAGCCCAGAGAGATTTCAAAGAGGTCTTTGATGAGGAATGACCTCAAAGATGTTGAATATCAGAGCAAACACGCTAGGCTAAGTTTAGATGGCATAACACCGAGTGTCTGTCGTATTAGGGCCTTGCGCAAGCTGCCAAACAAACAAATGATCTCGCCGGTTTGCCGACGGAAATGAATCATTAATGCCATGACCTGTTTCAATGGCTGTTTATACTAAGCACCTCACCTGTACATACCTCCCTATTTTATCATCAGCTTCTCAATCAACGGTAGCCTATAGTCTTCCCCCATCTCATAGTGGGCCCAGTCACTTTGAGTTTTATGTGTTTGTAACGTTGGAACATTTTCTGTTTACGGCAATATTTTCCCTTCTGAATCATTGGCAGCATTGTGTAGAAGTGCCACACAGTCCAGCCCCCTCTCGCTTGCCCACTAACAGGACACTCTCTGTCAGTGGTCTACACCCACACTAAAGTCTCTTTGAAATGCCAGTTTGTTTATTCTAGTGTACTTAATATGCAGTGTGCAGCTTAAGAACCCTCAGATTCACTTGTAGGAGTGGAGGGGGGTGGCAGCATTCGTAGCATGATTGCACTGGCCCATCATCTTTTTGAGTCTATTTTTGTTCCTGTTCGTACCTTTTCTGTTTGCTTGGTGTGAATGAGTCTTGCATCACAACTAAAGACGGGATTCTTTGCTAAATAAATAGTTCAGTTGGTGGCCTGAGCCCAAAACATGTGGTGCATTCTCAGTGTTTGGTCACAGGCTGGTCCTATGTTTTCACTCTATCACCTTGCTTTCAGTGAAATTGTAAAATGCCTGCAAAGCAAGGAATCCAGTACCCAGCCTATTGTGATGGCATGCAGTGACTGTGAGATGATTCAGCAAAAGTTTAGGGTTACAGCCTGGGGCAGAGTGTCCGCGGCGGTTATCTCCATCCTGGATACCTCGGGGGACGGAGGTGTGTCTCTGGGCAGCTACCTGCAGCACACCTGCTGTTGCCAGCCACACAATGGACAGGTTATTGGTGGTTTGTGGAGAGCTGTGCTCAAAGGGTGTCTGCTCGGGCTTTCATCACTCCCATTAGGCTGGCTGGAGGAATGTGGCGGCCACAGGTTCCCTCGGCTCTGCCGCTTGGGCAGCCGCCAGGTTAAATGAGGCCCTTTTGTGTGCAGTTGCAGGGAAGCTACACCTGCAGCCGTTCAGGCTGCACCTACCTCTGGCCATGGAGTATTGAGGAGGACTGAAGGAACGACGCCCAGATGTCTGCTGCCAGTCATCGGTATCCAGATGCACTAAAAAGCCAATGGCATGTTGTATGCTTGCGTGCTTCACATTCATGTTGGAACTGTAATGCCCAGCTGGTCATTACGTACTGTAGTAGGCCATGCTGGAGGTTCCTAGTTGGTGTGCCGAATGTGTGTACAGCCAAGATGCGAGAGACTGGACACTCCTTGTAGGATGGTTGTGTAAGTGTCTCTGTAGGCTTAAGGACACCAGTACATGTAAAGTGACTGAGATCTAACCTTTGTAGGTGGTGCCAGAAGCTTCGTTAGGTACAGCGAATGCAAAAACAACAACAAAAAAATACACACACCCGAACATTCCACACAAGATATTTGAAATGAAATGTAAAATATAAGTTGCTGTAAGATTCCGTTTTTACAAGACTGTTCAGTCCATTTCTGTCTGTACGACTAAATGCTAAATATGACTTTTTTCATGGTTAACTTTCATGTGATAAGCTTTGATTTAATTCCAAGGCAAACCTCCTCAAACACTCTTCCTCATGTTTGGATCTTTTTGGGTTCCTGTTGAGTCTTCTTGGAAATGTGTGGACAAATGAGGCGTTAGACCGCCTCTTCCTGCGCTTTGCACAGACTTCCTGTTTACCTACGAACAAGCCTGAGAGTATAATCCCAAGTGCTACATTTACACTTCCCCATTTTTGGAACCTATGAAGAGGTCAGCAATATCAATAAGACCTTTAACCAACTGGGTAGGGCAAAAGGCATTTAATAGTCTTTGTTTTATTTGTAGTGAAACTGCATATAACCCCTACATGGGAAAGGGTTTGTAACATAGTAGTAATGTGAACAGTGTGATATGTAAGGTGCAGAGCAATTGGTAGCTGGCATCCATGATGAATGGCAGGGGATCCTGACCTTCTTGTTATTTGGAAATGTTTGTCTAGCTGACAAACAATGGCTGGCATATGACCAGGCAGGAGGCAGCCAAATGCAACCCCCCTAACGCACACACACTAACACTGCCCCTCGACACTCTCCCCAGCCCCCCTCCGTCAGTGTACGATGCACGGCAGTCAGCACACACATCCTGCCTTTGTGGGCCAGGAATCCTAGGAATCCAGACTGTTGCCCTCCTCCCTCCTCTCGCCAACAAGGTGCTCTCAAACATCCCTCTGCGTCCTGGTGGTTTTACTGCACGGCATCTTGGGTTCCTGGATGGCTGCTGGCGTAAGGCACTGCGCTGCGTGTGGTTGACCTCCTCGTACAGTAACTGCTCTGGCCAGTGTGCCTCGTGCCCACATCACTGGCACGGCTGGCATCGCCACCTGTGCTCTGCGGCTGGGTCGTCTGCTCCACCTCACCCAGTCAGTCAGATTCCAGGCACAACTCACCTTGCACTGAATCGGAGGCGTCAAGCCGTTTGCGAGATGAGCTTATTTAGATTTGCTTATTTTTGTGCGTTGGTGAACTTAGGAACTGGTTTAGGTGAAAAAAACACACAGGAGCAGATGAGCCATTTGTCCCCCTCACAGACTGTGTTGTTACCTTGAGTGGCTCCCCTTATTCACACCCTGTGCAGATTGTCAGCGGCCTTATCAAATGTGCTAAATTACATTTCCCGTGTTTCATAACAGTTTGAGCCAAGGGGCCTTCCTGACCCCCCTACAAAACACTTTTTATGTGCCCCTGGGATGACAATGGCAATGTTTAGTTTTTCCTACCAAACATGGGAACCTGTGGAACAGCCTTTGTTTCCTGGAATGTAGCCATGAGGAAAGCGATGGAGGGAACACAGGATGCAGTGTGTGTCCTGAGTGCACACGGTAGTGTTGGAGTGGACTGATGGCTTGGCGGGAGCTCGTGGAATGGCGGAGGAGTAGTTCACAGGGATTTTCTCTGCCGTCTGCATCACCACTTCCCCTGTTGTACCCACTCCGAAGCGACAACGGGATTCCCCACACGTGTTTTCCATTACACCTGTTCTCGTTTCTCTCTGTTATGTACCTTGACAATATCCAAAAACACGCCCTACTGAAAAAGGGAACAGACTAACAGACCTTCTGCCATTGAAAACAGTGTCCAGACCAACGCCTAGAAAATCTTGCATATTCCAGAATAATTTTTTTACTTTGAATTCATATTTAATTTCTATGAAATGCCTATATCATTTAGATAAACTTGTATTCGTTTTTCATTATTTTGTACTGTTGACTGATCTTTTTCAAACTGAATAAATTCCCTGTATGAAAGCTCAGGTTAAGATATCACCCTGATAAACATTTTTGTATGACTTCTATATTATAGGCTGACTTTTTAATCTCTTCAAAGTTATCACCCTTTTCCACTTAGTTAAGTCAACACAAGCATTCTTTGAGGTTTGAATAGTTTTACACATATGAATACAAATGAAACAAAAAATTGTATTTCGTTTTTGATAGTTCACTAGGCTGAGTCGTTAATATTATTATTGCAAAGTGTTAAATGTTTTGGTTTAAATGTCATTCTCGTGCCAGCCAGTTTTAACACCCCGCCAGTCCCTACTCAGCCTCCTATGCCCCCTCCCTCTGGACACTTCTCAAGCCTCTTGAGAGCTGCTGTCACAGGGGGCGGACCACTAGTATCTATAAGTACAGGCCCCCGCCAGGGGGATCTGTCTATGAAGTGGAGCTGACCTGTCCCAAAGACCAAGACCCTGTAGGAGAGCCGATAGCCCTCGACGGGTGTACCCTTTAGTGCACTCACACACACTCGCTGAACTGTGGATAAGTTAAGTCAAGCTTACAGACACAGAAGACTTCTCTCCTCTTTGGACTGTTGCACAGGCTTTGGACAGGCTCTGTCTTTACTCTCTTTACTTCTGAAGGCTGCAACTGAGTTTTTGTGCTCTTTTTTTGTTATTTAAGCTTACCCTTTTTTTTTATCTACGCATCCAGAATGTTTTCTCTGGTGATTTTGCACCAGCTTGTCTCCACTCTTTGTATCCTTCTCTCCAGTGCTTCAGTGGTGGTGAGTTACAAATATTTATTTTGTCTTTTCTTTAACCCCCTCCCAATCTCCCCCCAATGACACCTTATCTCTTTGCAATTTGAGTGTAACAATCGGTAAATCAAATGTTCATTTACCCTTGTATTTCGCTACTTTGAGTATAGTGACAAAGGATAAGTGCCAAAGAAAACAAAAACGTGTGCAGTAGATATCCTCTCCCCCGCCTCCCCGGCTTGCTGCTAAGTCTAACCGTGGCCTCCATGTCCAGGTGGAGAGTGACTGCTCTGGTTCCTGCTCCTGTGGCCCCTCACCTCCATCCTGCCCACCGGGGGTCAGCTGGGTATTGGATGAGTGTGCCTGCTGCAAGGTGTGCGCCCGGCAGTTCAACCAGGACTGCAGCGCCCGAGAGCCATGTGACCACATCAAAGGCCTGCACTGCCATCTAGGGGCTGGTGGAGACCCTGAGCGGGGACTGTGTCGTGGTAATAACACTATAATAATTAACTTTAGTAGCACCTTTCAAAAACAAGGTTACAAGGTGCTTAAGGGAGTTAGAGGTAGAACCGGATCCAACGCACTACTGTGTGGTCACAGTTATGGTAGGCAGAGCTTCTGCCATTGCTATTTCATCTGTCTAGATGTAAAGTAAACAGGGGTTGGATGTGTGGTTCTGTCTACAGCAGAAGCCCAGGGTCGTCCCTGCGAGTTCAGCGGCCGTGTTTACCAACACGGCGAGGACTTCCAGCCCAGCTGTCAGCACCAGTGCAGCTGCATGGACGGGGTGGTGGGCTGCATGCCCCTCTGCCCACACCAGGTGCCCCTGCCTGACTGGCGCTGCTCCCGGCCCCGACTGGCCCGCCTGCCCGGGGGCTGCTGTGAGGAGTGGCTCTGTGATGACAACAACCACATCAGTGAGGATCCGGAGGAGCTAGCGCTGCCCGACCCCCAGCCCCATCCCAACCACATCAGGCCCCAGCTGCATGCTAAGCCCCAGCCATGGTCTCTGCCGCAGACCCAGACAGACTACCAGGCCAGCACAGGAGTCACCTTCAGAGGTAAACATCTTAACTTCATGAAATGATTACCTCTCAATTATATAAACCGTTCCCCTCAATTCTATTTGTGTACGTTTTAGAGACACAGCCTCCACCTGTAGCTGACAGTGTGCTCTGTGTTTCCCCAGAGGTGGTGTCCCTTCCCGGGGACGAGGTGGAGCTGGCCCCCAAGTGCTTCGCTCAGACCACGGGCTGGACAGAATGCTCCACCAGCTGTGGCATGGGCGTTTCCAGCCGGGTGACCAACGAGAACGCCCAATGCCGCTTGGTCCGAGAGGCCCGACTGTGTCAGATACGACAGTGTGACCTGGAACTGACGTCCCCTGGCAAGGTATGGTGTTACTAACGTGTTAGGTAACGAGCATGTATTTGAGTGGTGAGCATGTTGCAATTGTCCCAATCCCGCAGTCTTGATGTTAACGGTGGCCCTGTTTTCTGTGCTCAGAGAGGGAAGAAGTGCCAGCGAACGGTGCGTCCCGAGAATCCGGTCCGGATCACATTTGCTGGATGCTCCACCGCTCGCCGGTACCGCCCTCGGACGTGTGGCGGCTGCACGGACGGCCGCTGCTGCACCCCTTCCCTCACCCGCACGGTGCACCTGCGCTTCCACTGCCCCGACGGAGAGGGCTTCTCCCGCAACGTGATGTGGATCCAACGCTGCAGCTGCAAAAAGACATGCCCCCACCAGAGCGCCCCCTCCAGACCCTCCATCAGCCTGCACAATGACATCCACACCTTCAGGCACTGAAAGGGACTCGCCATGCCCAAACCCTGGCCTGGCACGCTGGGCATGACCCACCTCCCTCTCTCTCCCCCTCTCCCAGCCGTGACAAGGACAGACCCGTTTGTCTTTCAGAAGTGGCAAACCACTCCCTTTTGCACCAGAGATAGACTCTTTTGGACAGAGAGCCTCTGCCGGTTTGCCCTCACCCCTGTCCCCCACCAGAGCAGCACACTCGCTTGCACTTTAAGCTTCCTGTCCTTCCACCAGCAGTGTGCCGACGTGAAAGAAGGATGGGTGGCTGTAGTATAAACTAGACTGTATGTGGAGTGTCACATCACACTCTCGGTAACCTAGTGACGACATATTACTGCTCAATGGGGAAGACAGCACTAAGCACAAGACACTTTGGAAACTGTGTTTGGTTGTCTTGTCTAGTTGGACTAGTTCTAGAAACATATACGTTTAAACTGAATTGTATTTTTCTTTTCAATTAGTTCCCAATCAGTTACCACTGGGAAAACAATTGAAAATTGAATTTGTGTCATTATGTATTTTACGAAGGTGAAGTCATTGAATATTTGAGGATTACAAAAACACTAACTTTCATGTTGTGTTGTTCATAAATTGATGGTAGAATGAAGACAAGATATCATGCTACATATTCATCAATGATTGTAACTGTCTGCTTGTGTCTGACTGTGAGTGTTTGTTTGTACAGAAAGTGTGTGTTTACATTGTGTGCATTTGTGTGACTACAATATATTAAGTATGAAGAATAGTGTACAGACTTCACTCTTGAACGTGGAGTGGCAATACATAGAGATCACCTCATTTTTCGGGGTATGTTTTTAAACAAGTGCCTCGTTGTATGGAGTCTTCTAATACTAGAGGTAAGATGTATTTAAAATGTATGTTGTGAAAGACTCTTGTCGATAAGTATGAAACTATTTGAAACATAAATAAACCTTTTCCAACTCAACATTCTGTCCGACTACAAATTGTATGACATTGAGAATGTGACATAAATAATTATGTACATATGAAAGGGCTTACTAGATTCAACTGTGGAGGTCAACTGTAGTAGTATTAGTATTTGGGAACATATGGGCACTAAGCACCAAGCGATGCTAAGAAGACAGTGTCCCGTGCAGGGATAGGTTCGTCCTACAGTAGCGAGTGTGTGACTCACAGGTGGAAACATTAAGGTTTGAGAACGGAGCCTGCCAAAGAATGAGAGATGAGGTTAGGAAAGACGTGGATGATCCCCTCCACTGTGAATCATTGGCCCAGGATCATGTTCCCCCATGTCCTGCCACAAGCAGGCCTTCGGCTCGGGAGCACAAACATAGCGGCTGACTCTTAAATTCCACACCCTGGCCTCCTCCTCCGTTCTCTCCCACCTCTGTCCATCGTCGGGACTGGATGGGAACGCGTTCACCTCCGGCCTGCCCTCTGGGATTCTTTCGTCTCTGACATCCACAGCGAAGGATGCCTGTCTGGTCAGTCTAGTTCATCATGATCACGAGCCAATAAAGAAGGCCCAGGTTTTCTGACTGAGGTTGTAAATTTGCATTAGGGCCAGGTTAATGGGCTGGGAAGGAGTTTGTTGCGAGACAGCAACATTGAACCCATGTTACAAAGGCAAATATTGGTATCGTATATATGTGCATTTTCTTTTCTCCCTGGTGGAATTCTTTCACAAGCCTACAGACAGACATGAGCCCAAAAGCACACATGGCGTGCCATCCTCACCATGGATACGTTTCTGCTATCTAACATCATCGTCACGCAAGGCGCCAGCACTCCCATTGGTTCCCATCTCCCCCAGGCTGTATGTCTTCCTGATGACGATGTTTGTCTGTCTGGGCTGTTTGGTATTGTAAATTCAAGGGACTGGTCTCTTTCTCCTAAATTATTGTACACTTAAAGCTGGTGTCCGTGACAACGTTTGAATGGTCGTTTGTCAAGTGACCCTACATTCTAGTGAAATCCATGGCAATTTATAACCAGAGGGTAGTTAGAGCAAATAGAGCAATATGTAGGCTGACAGGACAAAATAAACGTTGGCTTTATCTAACCTCTTAGATCAAACCTTTCCAAATGTTGTAGGCACTCGAAACTATTCCTGAATCTTTTCTTCATGAAAAGATGAAAGTATGTCAAACAGAGGGATCCCTGCTCATCATAACTGGGCTACTGTAAGAATGTGATTGTTTTGGCTATGCTTATAGGCTCCTGTAGCAGAGGGGTTGATGTTGGCTTAGACTCCAGACTAAATGTTCCAGGTGTTGTCCAGCCTCACAGAGAACTGTGAGTTTCAGCACGGCCTTGATAGAGGAACAGGAAATATGTCGGAAATCACGAAGGCTTTGGGAAGTGGTGAAGGGGCCAGACTTTTGTCGAGGTTTGATTAGAAAAATGCATGAGAGCATACAAAACACTAACTCTTATATTTATCTCAAACAAAAAGTATCATAAAATCGTATCTATAAATATAAGAGTAGTTGGGATGTGGTTATGCTTATGAAATGCTAATGGTTTTACACATTGTGTTTACCAATGTGTATGTGTCTATTTTGATGAAGTAAAGGATACCGACCATCAACATACCTTTGCATATACTGTATATGTTGTATATAAATAGACCACTGTGCATGCCATTCTTTTGAGATATTAGTGAACACTGCCCTCTAGTGGAATCCTACAAACAATGCTGAAACAACATACAACTTGAGAACTACACAAATTGAAGACTGCTCACAAAAAAGCATGACGTTTTGCTTCACAGGGACAGGGTTTATATAAATATCAAAAAGAGATACACTAATTAAATTAAATACCTCATCGGGATGGAATAAAAATGCATAGAGCATCAACCATTGAGAAAGTCCACTCTCACCTTCAACCTAAGCATTGTGTCATGGTAAAATATTGTTATATGGTTCATCATAAATACAAAAACGTGTTCATAATTAGGGCAAACAAATCTATTCTAGTATTTCCACATCTATTATGATTATTGGGAATTTTATTATTGTTGTTAGTGTATTTTTTTTAGTTTTTTTACAATTATTATTATTGCCACAAGCGTGTTTAATGTGTTTTAAGTTATTAACCCAAGCCCAATGAACTCTACAAAATGTTGGGCATCATTTAGAAATTTCCAGACAGCAAGTTCAAAAACGACATACAATTGACAATAGACTACTACTACACTCACATAAATCATTTTGACAGTAGCCACTCCCCCTGGCAGCCGAGTGGCTGATGAATGCTTCATGTTTAAAACGTCACCAAAAAGTGATTTAAGTATCCGTTTGCGCAATTTGATAAATAGTGTGGCTGTCAAAGGGGCTAAGCTTAGTTCTATTCAGAATAAATAGTTTGGAAGAAGAACTAATATATGTGAACTGCTTTTGCTGTGTTTGGCTTTTGTTTCATGATATCAGAGGGATTTGCCAATCATTTTCGACGCTTCCAATTTATCGAAGGCTATGTTTCCCTGTAGTTCTTTTTCGGAGCTGAGCTGTCGTAGTGTTCATCATCAAAGCACTTACAAGTGTATCCTGTCTACATTCGTACACTGTGTCTTGGTTGGTCTATATCTTTGTTAATTGAAAACTTTTAGTCCTTTTGGAATATCAAGGTAAGCATATTCTTTTCACTCTGAATGCGTGCGTTAAACCACAGTTTTACCTGACCTTGTATAGTTTAGTTTTACACTTTATTGTTTACTAATTTTGAACACATTTTTTAAATGCATCTTACAAGGCGTTTTACTGTAGTTCTCATGATTATTTCCCCTTTAGAATCGTGTCCCATTTGGAGACCGCGCGTTTCCCATGCTAGTTTTGTTTAATTTTTGTTGTCAAGTCTATTGTGTTTTTTTTTGCCCTATTAAAACATCTATTTTCTCGAAGGTGACAAGCATATTTTTCATATTCTCACCTTTTTGGGAAGGATAAGTTGAATCCGGAATTGTCAAGATGTGTTGCACTTTTTATGTTTTGAATGCAACTTGAGTAGTGCCCAGTTAATCAGGGAATTTATTGAGATTCGGTTTGCAGTACAGTATAATTTAAACTATCATCTTTTACTATCATAAGAACTTGTGTGAAGTTGAGGGGAGAGTCACACTTTTTAATTAGTTCCTTTTCTCTGTCTCCAGGAGCTCCTGAGGGCATAGCATGGTGAACAGTCAGGCGCCAGGCATGGCATCGTCCCCTAGGTTGTGTGCAGGATGCGGGGGAAAGATTGCAGACCGCTTCCTACTTTTCTCCATGGACCGCTACTGGCACACACGCTGCCTCAAGTGTTCCTGCTGCCACGCACAGCTGGGTGACATCGGCACCACCTGCTACAGCAAAGGGGGCATGATCCTTTGTAGGAGTGACTATATCAGGTGAGACCCATAGGGCCCTGCAAAAGAGCAAAGTGAATTAGGATAATCTGGGAGTACAGGCAGAAGGGACAGACTTTAGCTCTAGGCCCAGAGTCTGAGCTGTTTGCGTTCTGTTTTCCTTCAGACTGTTTGGGCACAGCGGGGCCTGCAGTGCCTGTGGCCAGTCTATCCCAGCCAACGAGATGGTCATGAGAGCACAAGGCAATGTCTACCACCTCAAGGTAAATCCTAGTGCCATCACCGGTACATCATAAGCCTGTGTGCTAATCGGTGTACCACTTGTGGAGGATTGTAAAAAGCACTTTGGTCAAAGTGTGCAGTAATGTTGAACATACAGTAGTTATGACCACCGCTGTACTGACGTACCTGTCTCTTTTCCATGACCAGTGTTTCAGCTGTGCCACCTGTAGAAACCGGCTGGTGCCAGGCGACCGCTTCCACTACGTCAACGGCACCATCTTCTGTGAGCACGACCGGCCCGGGTCTACCCTGCTTACCAGCCACATGCCTCCGCTGCAGACCAACCCCGTGCTGACTGACCAAAAGGTAAGCCAAAGGGACCGGGGGTCATGAATAGAAACAGTAGGTGGACAAAAACGTTAACAAAGAGCTCTTCTCTTATCACAATTAGCAGAGAAGTGACCGAAACTCGGTCTAAATGTCCCCGACAATGTTCTTCGGCCTCATTGTCACCCAGTGCCTTTTACTCCCTGGCTCCAGGTGTGCTGAGCGACCAGGGTGGTGCTTTGCGTCCTCACGCCGTCCAGCCGCCCCTTTACTCATCTCCAAAAGAAGTCTACCCCTCTGCTCTCTCTGCCGTCGTTGTGGAGTCACCAGGAGACCGTTGTAGTATAGAAGCACAGCATCAGCCCGTCGTCTTCTTTGCACCTCCAAAACCGCCGATGGCGTCATTTGTTGTCGATCTAGCGGTGGCAGTCTACCCACCCCACCATGCCACGGGGGACCGTCTTCACACGTCTCTTACAGACGGCTGGGGCAACAGGCTAGGTCGAGGATTCCCAACATGCGTAGTGTCATCATTAAGAACTGTCCGTCATATGAAGAGTAAATCGAAACCCGGCCGATTGAAGAACGAACATGGGGAAAAAGCATTTGGACAGACCACCCCTAAGAG
The DNA here is from genome assembly GCA_026901105.3 of Galaxias olidus. NCBI lineage: Eukaryota > Metazoa > Chordata > Actinopteri > Galaxiiformes > Galaxiidae > Galaxias > Galaxias olidus. The sequence continues at coordinate 375,387 of JAPMUY010006216.1, forward strand.
ACTCTGTTACGTAGAACCTTGTGGCGAGCGGCTGTCTCTGTTTTGAGGTCATCCATATCTTCTGAGAGCATCGTTGGATCATCCTCCCTGTTGGTGATCTGATGTATGCGATCTCTGGTGTCTTGAGTTATGACTGTCATAACAGCCAACAACAGATCTGTATATTGTTTTCATAGATGTTCTTGCGTGTTTGTAGATTTATATTTCTTTATCTCAGTGGATGCTTGTTCAATATGTGAATTTAATCATGTGGACTAAAAATAAAAATAAATAATATTAAAAAGATTTTACCGTAACACGGCGAGAACTGAAGTATGTCACCCTCTGGTTCACATCGCAGTAGCCCCGCAGCATTGCACAGCGCTACCTGGGTAGTGGGGTGTTCTTTGTAGCCCTGTATGGTGAAAACATGCCTGATTACCCTGAGGAATGGAATTAGAGGGCTTGAGCTCTGACCATTTACAGAAGCAATTAAACATGAGCTCTGTATCTGTGGTTCGGCTAGCTCTTGGGAGGTTGAACTTTGGGCATATCTTGTGGCTGGCTGCCTTTAATAAAGCCTAATCTTGTGCACGGGCTAATTAGATGGGAGTGGCCCCTCTGCATCCAGGGCATTGAAAACAATCTGATGCATTTACTGTTTACCATGTTGCAATTAAAACTCACAACATGGCCCGTTTCACAGCCCCCCCGACCGCCCTCTACCTCCGAATTCCATATATGGCCTTTGCCTGCTTTCACCATCTGCCGTAGCTAATTGGCTTGACGTATGTCCAGTAAACTGTAATGTACTATTCTGTATTGAGTCCGAAGGCTGTGCATTCTGAAGCACACTTGGGCTCGTCCTTTTTAATTGATTACCGGGTAGAATCCATTGTAATAATGAAGCACGCGATAGCATCTGCTCTGCTTTCACACCTTGGCTCTGGGAGCACGGCAGCCATCAAACTTGCACCTTAATGCGCTTAGCTCTTTAGAGAAAAAAAAAGTCCCACTTGTCATGGTGGGGTGCTGATACTGCATCAATTATTTCTTCCACATCTGATTGAGAAGCGTCACACAAATTCATTAACGTATGCAAATGATCACAATTGCAATTATCTCCATATCGAGCCGGGAAAGAAATAAAAACCTAGGCACATTTTGAATCCCTCCGCACCACAAGTTACACTTCGCATTCATCCCAATCTAGCCTCATCTGCCTACTCCTAATTAGCAGGCGCATTTTCAGATGCCAATTAGCAGGTCTCCTAAAAAAGCCTCTTTGCCTGGAGGCGTTGTCTTTTATCAGAGAGTCTGCAGGTGTGTGGCTCACCGTGTAGCCGCCGTCATAGGAAAGTGTTTATTCCCACTAATTAATCATATTAACACATGCAGATGAGTGTAATTGCCGGAGCTCCACTGCCTCACGCTGCGTAAAGACAAAAGACGAGCCAAGATATTTCTACAAGCCCATGATGAAGAGAACGAGGACCAAAGAAGTCTTCCTTCTGCCGAGCGACTGCTATGAAACACATCCAAGATGGCTTCTTCTTCCTCTTCCAGCCGGCCAAATCCCCTCTAATGATCCTCCGTTCATGTTGGAGTCAGCTGTGCTGTGGATCAGCTCTCTGTCTCATGACCAGGCCTCCGCGCCGTGGAGGCGGCAGACCGGGGCTCTGGAGCCATCTGACAACGTGCTGCTCTGGAACTCACTCATGTCATGTCTGCTTTACCCCACGGTCCACTGTAGGCTAATGTGGTAAGGGGACTGTTTGTCCACATGCAGTTAGGCTCAGAGCCAGTTCAGAGATGACAGACAGGTATGAATGAAATGCCTCTGTGCTCGTTCAGGCAGACCGTGTGCTAAAAATATGTTTCGAAACTGCACCCTGTTTGTGCAGAGTTTTTCTCCTTTTAAAGAGGTAATGTTGCATGACAGAAGGATCCGGAATTGCAGCTATGCTAAGAATCCCCCTGGTCTGTCCAACAGAACTATCTATCCCCAGCACTCCCTTAACATGTGAACCAACACACAAACAATATTTATGAGGAACTAACTCCAGGGCTGCAATATATGCCTAGCATACTCCAGCAGTTTTTCTGGGTTATGATGTTCCCTCTGTTGCAGCATGGGATTCTTCTGTACTTCCATGTTTTGCCGCGTGCGATACATTAAATTAGAGGGAATCACAAAAACAGAGCCCGTCTGAGCTGAGGAATTTTCCCGGTCATAACTTATAATCTTGAACGAGGGAGGGAAAAGGAGCCCAACAAAGAAGCAGACTTTGGCGCAACTGCCTCACACACACACACACACACACACACACACACACACACACACACACACACACACACACACAGGAATGTCAGGGAGAGGGAGAGGGAGAAAAGTTCTCCTGCCCAATCAGAACGCTTTGAATAATTAAACTGATCGGCTTAATTAGCTCAATTACGTTAATTTGACCACGGAACACGGCCATATGGTGAAAGGAAACAAAAGAGGGGGGACCTAATTAAAAGTAAAATAATGAGGATTTTAATTAACTGGCTCCCCAGACAGCAGCGCACAGGGATCAGGAGCCTGGTACCATAATTAAAGTGCTGTAACGCTGGCAACATCTCTCCTCTCTTTCTTATATCTGTGAGGGCTCTATCCATCTAATTAAATCTGTAAATAAATTAGCAACATTGAGGATTCCTGCTTGACTTAACACCGCCTGCAATCCACCCCCCCCCCCACCCTCCCTCCTAATAACACACTCACCTTACTTCATCACACTGCTCACCCATTGTGGAGGCAGAGGTTGCGCTGAGGACTATTATTAGCGAAGAGTTTAAGTTGTAGACGGAGTTGAGTATGAGCGCATAGGTGTGCGCCGATGTGTTTGTTTGTGTGTGTGTGTGTGTGTGTGTGTGTGTGTGTGTGTGTGTGTGTGTGTGTGTGTGCACGCGTGCGGGGGGCGATGTTGCCTGTCATGCTATCGTGTTTGTGCAGGCAGCTGTTTGTGTTTGCTCCCTCTTGCCACCCCTAATGCTCTTTAAAAGCGCTCGCTATCTGCCGGGCACACAGGGTGTCACAGATCACGGGAGGACAACTAAAGGTGATGGCAGCCTCTGAGCTGAAGGCTCCACAGAGCACGGTGGCATCTGAACTCTTGGGCTGTGAGCTCCACGTTAGAGGAGTCCTCCCGACGCGCCGGACACGCCACTGCATCTCTCCGTCCCCTTCGTCATCTTTCCCGATCCCCTTCAGCTCGAGCTGTGAAACGCCCCTGTCCCTCACGTCGATGCTTCCTATACACACATTCATAGGAACCGAACGCGCTGTTAGAATGACTTTAGATTGACAAGAGACTCATTTGCATATTAAATTAGCAGCCACTTAAAGCACTGAGCGACCTGGCAGTGATGCCAAATGAACAGCGAGCATGCGTTCAACTGTCATTACCACGGCTGCCAATGTTAGACACGGTTGAGGGATGGTGTGTTCAGTCACAGTTAAGGAGGGCAGAGAGAAGGAGAAAAGGTACAGTCAAGCAGAAAAGAGAGAGAGAGGGGGGGGGGGGGGTTAGAAAAAGGGAAACAGGAAGAGAGACACTAAGGTGAAAAGATCCGCAGAGCACACATGGAATGACAAGACCCAACTCTGGACTCGCACGTGTCCGAATGCGCCCCTGTGTCTTACACACCGCTTCTGTCGGCGGAGTAATGCTGGAAAATCCAGTCCGTCTGCTTTCCCTGACGACGCCGGCGTTCCCAGGTGTGACTGGTGCTCGGCGGACCCACAGGGGTTTTGTATCGATACACAACACGGCAGACTGTGGGAGACCTGTGCGGATCGTGTTCTCACTGGAGGCACAGATGCTGAGCTCAGCAGACAGCTGCCCACCAGCCCGACTGAATGTATCCCTCCCCACTAGCCACACCTTTTGCTGTAAAACGTGCTCCCGGGCCCTCTCGCTAAAGTGGAAGAAACAATGGATGGGCTCAAATGTTTATTCGGCTCACCGGGAGAGCCCCAGAGCCACCATGGACGTGAAGGATCGCGAGATAAGACACGGGCACAGTTGCAGCTTCTCGTAATATATGCACATGTGCAATGCTGTTGCGCCGTACGAAACGCTGCCCCTTTCCTCTATAGTCATATATAAAACCCTGAAAACTAAGTCCAAACAGGGTTTACCCAGATTCCAGAGACTCCCTCTCCTCCCCAGCTTGTTGTTCGGGTGAAGGCAGCTGAGCTCACCCGGTGGGTCTGTCACCAGGCACACTGTAGCCTCACTCATTAAGACAGGGAAGCAGTAAACTGTTGTCTGATGAGTGTCTGGGGACAGCTCTCCTGTTTGTCTGTCGACAGTTGGGTTTGTGGCTGTGGAGTCTTGGGAAAGAGCAAGCCCTTGTCACTTGTGGGGCTGCACTGTGGGCCACCAACCCCTCCTCTCTCTCTCTCTCCCTCCCTCCATCTCTCCCTCCCACCCGGACATCCTTACAACCAGGTGTAACACACGTGTGTTCATTAGCGCTATTTAATGAGGTGCAGATGCAACAACGAGCTCCTTCTCATTCACACGCGCAGGCGCGCGCACGCACTCGCACACACACACACACACACACACACACGGACTCAAATACACACCTACAAACGTACATTCATCCAGCCCCTTTCTCTCTATGAGCACTAGGCTATTCATTCAGGTCTATTTTGGCGGCTGTCCACTAATATAGACGTGTGGCCCTCTTTTGTCCCATTGTGATGTATGGCTGAGATCATATATCATTCCCTCTGGTCAACCAGTTTTCAGTTCTGAAGTTACTGACCATATTACTGTAGCTCTTAAAGAAAACTAAGAACAAGGGCCAGTTAAAAAAGGTCAGGTGAAAAACTGCCTGTGGTTTATAGTATTTGTATATATTTCTGGCTAGCACAATAAGTATTACTATCCCTCGAAATACAGAACACAGAGACCCCCCCACCCCCTTTAAAAAGACCTTAAAGACACTATCCCCCTTATTGGCCATTAAAGTTAACTCACAACATCCCAGCCGGGATTCCTAATTGAAGCCTGCGCACACAGAGAGCCGGCAGTGCTGAAGCTCTCTGGCAGTGGAAGCGCTGCCACGTTGGGATTGCACCCAGCGTGAGGCTGGCCTACGGGGCTGGACCCCTGCTTGCAAGCCCCCCCACCCCCCACCCCCCCTCCCACCTCCAGCACTCATGGCATGTCTGGCATAGTCACTCAGAGAAGTAGCACTGGGGAAACAGGCAAATCCTTCGAAGCATTCATGATTGAACATCTATGATCGAGAAGTGTGTTTGAAGCTAACATTGTTTGAGGCCTGTCTATTGAGCATAAAACTAATAACCACCGTGAGTAAGACTTGAATGGACTGCATCACTCGTTTACAAAACACTTCATATGAATATATTGATTGTCTGAGATAGTTTGTTGAACGTTTAGTGTAAACAGTAGCGAATACATGTTTTCTATTTTGAGTTGATAAGGTAACATATTTTTAGTTCATAGTAAATGATGTTACAAAAACTTTTAAATGTAAAATAACTGAAGAACTTCAGGGAGAGATGGTTACAAAAACACATTCCTCTCTGTAAATCCGTGGCATCACGTCCACCATCCAACCATTCCCTCACTCACTCGTGGACCTGTATCTGAAGGCATGTGCGCACGCGGGAGGGGTGAAAGTGACCGGCGCCGGTGCCAAGTGAAATGTCAGTGTCTTTGGCGCTGTGGCTTGGCATTTTAGACAGAGATATCACTGCAGACTGGGGTGAGAGGTGTGCAGCCCTGTTGCCGTGGACCAGTCTGCGACGGAGAGCGGGGGGCCCTGTGGTTCTCCTCTGCTCCCTGACACTGACAGGGTCTTCCAACCCCACTATACGCTCTGGAGGGGAGGTTAGCCACGATACCAGGAGGAGGCTGGGTGCTGGCGCAACAGGGTGGCGGTGGGGGCCAACTCCTCGTGGCTTCTCTGGGTGTCTGCGCCTTGGTCCCCGGGTTGATAAGCAGTGGCAGCGTGGCCTCCTTCGTGCTGGCAGCCCACCTTGGAAATGTCAGCACAGGGCCAAGGGCACCGGTCTCCCCATAGAGCCCCACCTCAATGAACCATAGGCCACTGCCTGTTATCAGCCGCCACACACCTGCACAGGCAGACAATAGGAGACCACGGCAGGTTGGGTGTGTGTGTGTGTGTGTGTGTGTGTGTGTGTGTGTGTGTGTGTGTGTGTGTGTGTGTGTGTGTGTGTGTGTGTGTGTGAGTGCATGCGTGCGTGCTTGCGTGTGTGTGTGTGTGTGTTTGTGTGGGTGTGTGTGTGTGAGAGAGTGTTTCATACTGAGAAAAGTCCAAAAGGAAGACAGACAGAGAGCAAGACAGTCAAAGGTAGATAGGCAGGCATGTGAGAGACAGGCAGCTGGATAAATGCACACCACCAGACAGAGAGAACCGGCATTGGAAGTGGAGCATAACATTTATTTTTAAGCAAACGACAGAGGCCGCATGGCCTCCTTACCTGTTTAACCCCACAGCCCCAGGGTGTCAGTTTGTGGTCTGTTGACATTCTCCTCGAGTGCTGTTGAAGGGAACTTTGTATTCACGTGGAAGCTTTGGGGGGCGGTTGGAGATAAGCGATCTGACCAACTGCCATCACATGTATCTCTGTTCCTCATCCCATGGTGAGTTTGCTTACACTACCGTTCATGACCTCAAGAAAAGGCTGAGGCAGACTAGATAGATATATCTTTAGACCAATATCTCAGGGTATATACATTGGATTTAATGGATTTCTTTTTTATTTTATAATGAAAGCTTATCAAATAATTTCTGTCTCGGAGACGATAAAAGCCTCGAGCTACCGCCGAATCAGTCTATTCCATCCCACGCAGGTAACACTGATCTGTTTTTGAGTGTGTGTGTGTGTGTGTGTGTGTGTGTGTGTGTGTGTGTGTGTGTGTGTGTGTGTGTGGGTGAGTGTGTGTCATTGTGTGCACGCACAAGTGCCTTTGTGAGCGCACACTTCTGTGCGTGTTTTCTATAATTGCGTAAGTCAATGAGGAACTCTGATAAGCCCCATGGAGCCAGACTGCAGACACTCTGCAGTAGACTTCAAGATGTCTGCCCTGATATTGAAAGGGGAGTTACTTAAAACAGTCTCTTGTGGGAGCACATACTCCTTCGCCCACACAATAAATCCACTTTTTATAGGCTATTTCTCATCTGTTGTTTAATTCCTCCGTGGCCTTGCCATGCGTCGTACATTGTACTGTATACACAGCTAAGTAGGAGAATAAACATTCGATGGTGAAAAGGAGCCCGGCCATACATAAGGGGTTCACTGTGCCGGAGCACCTCCAGGTGAATCCCAGTTCATGTGATTTTATCAAGGGGCCGTTTGTTGTCATAATCATTCGACCACGGTGGCTCGACATTCCTGGGCTCCCAGCGCTGCGCTCTGCGTGAGCAGATCGATATCTCCTCTGCTCCCTATGTAAATTTGGCCCCCCTTTTCGGAGAGGGCGTCTACGCACGTGAAAGGCCGCGGAGCGCCACAGTGGCCTTAGGATGAGGTACAGATCTGAGGGAGAGGCCTAACGGAGACGGGATAATCTTAATGCACTGTGATCCGCGTAGGCCCGTCTCCCACTTAAGTCTCCCGTCCCCTGGTTTCTGTCACCAGACCACGCAGATGGAAACCGACAGGAGCAATAAAGAAGTTGCTCCGGTTTTCCCCTAGCCCTCGACTTGTTGACTGTTGACTGTGTTGTTATGGGGCACCTCATTGTTTGTTGTGTGTAAACGACACCGTGCAACTGTGTCTCCTCATTGCAGACGGCCGTTTTCGTGGTCGTGTGAGAGCCAGGTTGTAACTGTCTGGTTTTCCCCCTGCATGCAAATCAGTTGCCCCCTGGGTTTGCTGGCCTGAAGTGTAAGCTAAAAGGAGGACTGTGATCTCAACGAGCCTTTTAGTCCCTCCCTCACCGCCGTGGAGCGAGGGGGCTGTGGCCTTGAAGGGGGCTCACTGCAGAAAGGAGGTTAAAAGCTAATTGATTGCATGTTGTCGGCATGTGAGAGTGCACGCGTGTGTTGGAGAGCGAGAGGGAGCGAGAGAGAGGGCGTGTGTGTGTGTGTGTGTGTGTGTGTGTGTGTGTGCACCCCTCACCCCGTGCCTCCTGTCTGTGTTTTTGAACTTGGAGATGAAGCCATCTGCAGTGCTCTCCGGAGACAACAGGCTCCCTCGTCTCCCCGGCTTCCCTCCATTTTCTGCTCCCGCTGTAATGGGAAGATTGCTGTCTTTCCGCTCCAGTTAGGATTGGCTGTGCTGATAAGCGTTGCAGGGACAATTAAAAGCAACCATTTTTTCATTGAGAGGCCCTCAAAAGGAGCCGAGCCGCCATTGGCCACTGATACCTCTGGGACATACCAATGCACTTAACAGCAAATCTCCTTAAAAGCGTGGCGTACCAGGTCCATCATTCCAACCTTGTCATTAGAAAGCGCACTGCTCTGTCAGTCCGACCTGATGTGGAGGATATATTTGTTTCTTGCATACAATGTGCACACCCTACAAACATGAAGGAGTAGCTTTGTCCCTACTTAGAGGAAACAAAGAGTGCCTCCCCCCACCCACCCCACCTCCCTTCACAAATGTCTTTGTTTAGATAATGTGTGTGACGATCCCATCATCATCTCAGCATGCTCAGTGTAACCAAGCTTTTCTACTACTGCACGGCTGGGAAGAAGATGAATGAGGGAAATATCGTGCTGCGCTGCAGTCCCTCAACTAATTACTGGCGAAAGGTCGGCTAAGACTAGAAGCTGGAAAGGCTGCGAGCGCTCTGTGTTCATAGGGAGGCAAAAAAATACCAAGGTGTGGAGGGGGCTGGAGGCATTGTTTATGAGCTAAGTGAAGTGGACCATCACAGAGGGAGTCAAGAAAAGGCCAAGTTGGTGATGGAGAAACTGATTAGAGGGGGAAGTTGAGAGAGAGAAAGAGAGAGAAAGAAGGAGTTACCAGGGAGAACAGAGAGAGAGAGAGAGAGAGAGAGAGAGAGAGAGAGAGAGAGAAAGAGAAAGAGGAGGAGGCCGTAGCGTCACATTCCTGTATGACTCTACCTCCTTCTACCGAGTGCACTCAGTAACAGGACACTTTCTTCCAATCACTCTGCCCTCTGCCTCCACTGGGGAACATTAACCGTTGAGAATTCCACAGTCCTAACCCTGCTGCCTCTTCTCAATGTCGGCCTGGTGTGGTGTACGTATGTCACTTTCGGCAGAACAAAGCTCTTATGCGTGCTTGTGGTTGTTTTTTTTACGTTTCCCTAACATTTATCATTCCAAAAAAACGCTGGAGACAATAAATGCACTAGAAACATTGCACTGACTGTTTGCAACAAAGAATATCCTTCCAAATTCCCAAAGTAGCTCTACGAGATATCCGAGGCTCAATCTTCGATCCCTCAGAGGGTCCGTGGTCAATACTTACGGTTAGCAGCTGCTGGCGTCCCACTGCAGCAAGATAAAAGCTGGAATAATAGCACCAGGTGAGTCAGCGAGACTCCTTTCACAGCACACAGCTAATTGGCCATAAACGAATCCATCTGGTTTGATTTGGAGGTTAGCGAGGCAGCCGGGCAGCACCCAGCCCCCAACCCCCCCCCCTCAGTCCTTACGCCACCACCACAGCACGAGGACCACCTGGGATGGCCTCACCACCTGTGACTTTGTCTGCATCCCTCCACACAACCTCCCCTTGGACACTGGGAATACCTACAGTATGGATACCACAGCTTGGTCTAGGAAAAACAAATGTCAAGTCATATTTGTGTTTCTTAGAAAAAATTATTAAAAACCAAAACGTGTTTTTTGACTCCTGTCCTTGATTAATTTGGACAACCAGTAATAATATACAACAATGTTTGATTAACTATCCTTTCAATTGCATTACGAAACTACTGTAGACAAAGATGAATAAAATTAACACACCTAACCTTTCAACCTTTCCAGAGTTTGCACTGAAATAATGATTACTTTAATGGTCCCACTCCAAGCGATCCAGGCATGTTGGCAACATTCAGATATTTAGCCTCAAATCCATCACAGCCTAATTATGGTAGGTATGTTTGCACAGCTTGCCGGTCAACAGTCATACTGATGAAATAAACTACCTCAGAATAAAATAAACCATCAGCATCTCTCCTGATGGTTCCTTTGATGCAGTTTGTTTGCTGCATGGACCATGTCCAAAATAGTTTATAATGCAAAGAAGGAAACATTATTGATATACAGTATGTTTGAGTTTGATTGTTCTACACCAGTGAAAGAATAGAAAGTAATGGAAGTGGCAAGTTATTCTTCTTTATTTTGTCTCTGTGAGAAATGTAAAACAACGGTGGAAAATCTAAAGGAAATAGGGACCCAACAAATATTGAAAAGCCTTTCATTTACTTACTTTAATTTGCAAATTGCCATGGCGTTTTCACATTGACACACTAATGCATATCTCTGCTATCGGTCTGATGAAACTGTAATTTCATCTCTTTTTAGTGAGAGAAAGATGTGTGTGTAGTTGTGTGTGTGTGTGTGTGTGTGTGTGTGTGTGTGTGTGTGTGTGTGTGTGTGTGTGTGTGCGTGTGTGTGTGTGTGTGTGTGTGTGTGTGTGTGTGTGTGTGTGTGTGTGTGTGTGTGTGTGTGTGTGTGCGCGTGCGTTTGTGTGTTGGTGCGTCCATCAGTTTCTCCAACCCTCTAACTCAGAAGAGGCTTCAGTTATATAAACAAGTGGTTCATCTCAAGTCGAAAAAGAAATATTCTGCGGGGCATGCCGTGCACTCGTTTGGAAGGATATCTGTTACCGTGTGGGAATGGTGGTGTCACAGGGCTGATGGTGAGAGGGAGTTATTGGCATGGAGAGCCCGCTCCATTCCACAGGAGAGTCACCTCTCAGCCGTCCTCTCCTTCACAACAATGAACAGAACAGCCTCTCGGCTCTATTTCAGTATGCCCACGCTGTCGCGGCGCTTTGCCACGGACTGTTCTACATCTCAATAGCCTGTTAAAAGCCCGCCGCTTTGGAGAGGTCGAGGGCTGGAAGAGGCTTCTCGTGGGTTCTGCTGCAGGCAGGGGGAATAGATGTACAAGGACGCCGAGGAGTACATTTTGACATGGAACCTGGCCAGGCTTTAGACCGTGCACCCACTGCCTTTTCTGAACCCTTTCTAAACTATGGGAGATTTCTTATGGAGAGCTCAGCAACTGCAGTCAAACGAGCAAACGAGCACAGGCCATAGAACATCTTTTATTAGTTTAACATTTTACACCACGGAGACTCGGTGTTAGACATCCTCTTGCAGAACTCAGCCCCGAATGGAGAGAATGTTGTCGTCTGAATCTACGTATCTAGAGCAGGCCACAGGGCCACTTAGCACCAGCCGCCTCTGCAGATTGGGCTGCAATGTGAAAAGCTTGTACAGCAGAGGGAAAATAAGCCAGGGAAGGGCAGTGGGAAATCGATAAAAACCATCTACGCCTGAGGGGTCCCCCAATTTCCTTCAAAGCACTCCACCCCCCGGGCAGAGGGGAAACAATGGCAGGGCATCAATACCAGCAATTGGGAGAAGGTGGAACTGGAGACGGCGGGTCCACAGCACATGTGGGTCACCTCTCCCTCGGACAGCAAAATGGGCCTGCGATCGTTTGCATCAATTCAGTCCCGTGGGAGACAAGAGGAGGCGATGGGAAGGGGTGCCATCAGGGCTCACTTGGAATAAAGAGGTGGGCACCGGGCAGGAAGAGGGGTGTCGATGTTTTAAAAGCGGACCGAGGCGGACACACAGGGGGGGATATAGGTGTTTTCAATTACCCACACATTCACAGCAATTTCCTCCACTTTCTGTGCACACCTCCTTCTGTGAGCCTGATGGGCGCCTGGGACAAAGAGGAAAGGAGATCACCGCTGGCTGTGCAATTGTTCGGCGGTGGTTGGTGGGGAGAGGCAGAGGGTGGAGCCCTACTCTTCGTCTGTATCGTTCAACCTTTCTCTGTCACCTTGCCGCTTTATCTGGGCTTTCGTCAAAGATAAAAAAGACCTTCAGCATATGTCTCTGGTTCTGTGATGTTGATAAGGAACTTCCTGCCTGAAAGCCAATGGTGCTCTTATGTTTCCACAGATAACAGAGTGTAAGTGAGACCGATTGTACCAGCCCATTTGATTATGATTTTTTTTCCTGGTTCACTCTAGTTGGTACCATCTGGACTTCAGAATTATGACTGTGAGGCCTCAATTTGCTTGGGCAAAAACTCATGTTCTGCATTGCTTTATACTTCAGATATGTTTTTTATTACCCTCATGTGGGCTTAAGGAATGATTGGCTTAGGTAATGATTGTAGAAAACAGATTTTGTTACTTTCACAGAATAGCTTGTTTTGAGAACTAGGCCTGTTTATAGGTTATAGCCAAAGGCCTGTCGGATAAATTCACGTGAAAGCTACTGGAGGACTAGCAGTGCATGATTGTGAACACGGTCTACAGTTCACCATTAATTTTTGTCTCGTATGAGTATAATAATTGGCTGATTATCTGTCCAGAAAGCAAGATTAACCGTTCACATGAAATGTGTGTGTGTGTGTGTGTGTGTGTGTGTGTGTGTGTGTTTGCGTGTGTTTGTGAGTGTTTGCATGTGTATTTTTCTTCATGTATAATATCTGTATGTGTAAATTTAGTTGTGTGTTTCTGTGTGATAACTAGACTCGCCAGGGAGTGAAGGAGTGTTATTGAAATAGACATGCATTAAGGGGTCGTGTAGTTGAGGGTGTTTTTTTTTCACTCACTCTCAAGAGGTAATGTTTTACTTGTATTCGGCAACTCTTTAGTACCTTTTGCAAATGAAGAGATTGGCATTTGAAACAACCCTGATTTTGAAAATAAAGTAAGAACTTAAACAATATCTCATTTGTGCTCGCAGCAAGACTATCTCACAGAGTGTGTGCTAACCATCTACACACCTTCCTTTGTTTAACAGACAAAACTTCAAACGGCGCCCTACTCCTACTCGACAGGAAGTCCAACCCTTGCAGATGTTGCCTGAGCACACGAGAGACCTGATAGTAGGCTATATCAGCGATGTCACTTCCTTTGTTTCATGCCTTCTCTCATGGGCATGGGGGTTTGGTAGCCATTTTACAAATATACACACGGCACAACAACATCCCTTTTGGGGATAGGGGGGTTTAGCCCCTTTATGGGTGGTTAGCCTTATCTCCCCCCGCATGCACCATCAGAGTAAAGTGACAGATGGCCAGTAACACAGTGAGCTGCTAATGGTGCTACTTGAGCATGTCTTTGCCTGTTTATAAATCAATGTAATAACCACAGGAATAAATGCCATGTAGGGAAGCTGATTGATACCCTGGCACACACTATTTAGCAGCAAAAACACTTGAAAACCATGTATGTGCACTCAGCTAAGCAGCTTGAGTGTTGCTCAATTTGACTTTGGGGTAAACACATTGTAATTTCCTCCTGTCACTAACTGCCATTGTCAGTCAATTATTTAAATGACACTGTTGCGACACTTCAACTCTTCAAAGTATGGTACTGTACAGATTATCCCTTTACAAACAGACATATTATTACTTAACATTTTGTAAAGTTTTTGTTCGCCTATTTTACATGAACGAGGCAGGGCATCTTTCTGCAATTGTCTACCATCATTCAAAACAGTTATTGTACCATATCCTAAAAGCAGTAGATTCACCATTCCTATGATGATAAAACTACAGTAGCATGATTTATGTTAAGTGTTACTGCACCCTAGTGGAGAGTGGCACACTGGCTGGCTGACTGCCTGTGAAGGAGAGGAAAACAATGGTGAATAGTGGGAAGACTCGAACAGCACCAGCGTCCTAAGGCCTTAACTTCCTTGTCACATTCCCCTGGCACCCTGGACACAACTGGCAGCCTCGTGCCACATTCTGAGCCCAGCACTCCTTTGTGTGTGCCAGTCTATGTGAATGTAAAGCTAGCATTGATAATGTGCTCATTATACAACCTCCATGCATGCATGTATCCAATGTGTATTTTTACGTTCAATGGCATATTTTTTGAAAGGGCGGGAGGGGATTGCAAAACTTAAGAAATACAAAAATATATATTAGCCAATGTCAAATCTTCAGCACGTTGTCTGGATGATCCATTTTGATACAAGCCAGTTTGTATTGGTTCCTCTAGGTGGACGGACTGTAACGCCAACAAGTTCCCCCCATACCCCTGGCCTCCCGCGCTCTTTATTTAGCCCAGCTAGTGTTGGGAAGGGGACGTGCGCTGGCTTGTTACTGATGCTTAAGTGCATGATGCAGGGGATCAGTGTCAGTTTGCAACAAGGCCTCTAAAATTAGCCAGGGCGAAGCATGCGACTGGGCTTGATGAGCTACTCCAGCAAACACAGAACTAACTGCTCTGGACCCCACTGTAGCTCCGTCACCAGCGCAGTTGTTTTCCTTTAACGCCTGGGCTGGGTGGACGTCTTGGTGCCACCTGTGTTTTTGCTGAAGGGTGAGTAATGACATCTTTTTTTTCCATTATGAGTGGGCTTCAGTACATTGAGTACCTGAAAGATAAATATGTCCATTGTGTTTTGTTAGGTATCCCAATATTGCAAAGTATTATATTACTTACATTCTAGACACATCAAACCACTTGGTAAACAAGCCTGAGATACTTTCACTTCCAAAGAGTTCAATTGGCCAAGCAGTTGTAAACAGGTGTATGGTCTTCTTTGCTGGATAGTCCAGTGTTACTGACAGTTCAGCAGTTGACATGGCTCCTGAATTTCAGGTGGCACGATCCCTGAGCTTCCATGAGGGGCTCGTGTGAATTACAGAAGGGCCGAGTGTTCGTTGCCACAGCCTAGGAGTTGCTAGTGTGTGGATGGAGCTAAGCTCTAATGAAAGTCTCCCTCTTGTGATAAGTGAGTGATCTGAGGAAGGAGGCTATGTGTCAGTCAGAGGTCCCTACAGCCAGTATGGGTCTAAACAGCCCTGACCCGCTGGTGAAAGAGGCCTTTCTCATGGCCCACGACTACATCGACTATGTGATCTCAGGCGGGGCCCATAGTAGCATAGGCCCTGCCCCTACAAGCTGCACTGCCGCGCTGCGCCACGCCGGCGACGAGCTTCTTGTCCGCTTCCCCATCTTCTTCAGGCGTTGGCCACGGGTCTTCAAGGATGTGACCGAGGGATCTGCCTGCAAAATGCTTGTCTCCATCCTGGATGAGCACTTTGCTCCCCCCACCTCTGGGGGGCGCCGCAGGGACTTGGCCTGGAGTGCAGTGCTGTCAGTGTATGTGCTGGCTGGCCAAATGGCCCTGCATTGCCACAAGAAGGGGATGGTAGGGATCTTACCCCAGCTTAAGGAGTGTGTGGGTAGTTACGTAGAGAGACTTATCTGCCCGGAGTTACGGGACAAGGGTGGGTGGGTAAGTACAAGTTAATCCCCTGTTCAACACATCTGTAACCATTTAGTAACAATGTATTTTTCATAGATTGTCTCTTGTGTTGACAGACTGGCTTCGTGACACGCTTTGGACAGAAGCAGAATCTGGAGAGTCAGGTGAAGAAAGTGTGTTGTTGGGCTCTACTGCTTTTGGTCACAGGCACCCTCACCTGTTTTCTGTGGAAAAGAAGAATTGCTTAGACAACACCACCACCTGGTGACCAAACCACTGCATTTTCTGTTATACAACTTTGCAAAGTATGCCAATGTAGTGCTGTGAAGTGTTTCCCAGGAAGTTAAAATTACATGCGGGCAGCATTATTAGAAGGGAGGAAAAGCCACTCAAATAAATTGGGCTTCTGTAATAATTAATAGTCTGTGACAGCTTAACTGTTTCATTTATCTTTTTCAAACCAGTGGGTTTGGAGAAAATAGAATACCAGATACAATAGAAAATGTTTGACTCATTTTGTTCTAGTTACAGTAGAAGCTGATTAAGGTAAATGTTTATTTAGAGGTCTCTATACTGTTGTAGTGTTAATGTGGAAAGTACATGTCCACTCCCTCATGTAACTGAGCTTTGTCCATGTTGGGTGACCTCATTGTTTGTAAGCAGTAAATGGGCTTTGATTTATATGTATTGATTGACACTCTTGGCATTACCAGCAGGAATCACAGCCAAGAGAAACTATATACTTAACACAGTATTTCTTAGCTTATCAAAAGCTATCGAAACATGCTCTTAACTCATTTAGACATTTTAGCTCAAATGAACATGAAGGCTTTATCAACTGAGATAGTTCAGCCATTTTGTATTAGTTTCACTTGGCCAGAATGAGTCGCACTGCAAGTAGACCTAAGCCTTTTCATATTCAAGTTAGCACTAGCATATCATTAAGTAATTTACTAATCTGACTTAGAAAGTATTGCCAAACAAAACTCTTGGATTCGATTTAGCAAGACTATCACATCTGCTTTTTAAATCTACACACACTAGTCTACATATTCACCAACAAAAATACATTCTACACCATCTACAGTGTAGAGCTACACTTTAAGTCTTAGATCTACTTATTTGCTAGATTATAATAACGCAAGTTATTTTAAAGCAAGAATTTTTTATTGACATGACGTTCTGTACAGACAGGAAAATGATAGCAACAGGTGACAAAACAAATATGACAGAATGAAACACTGGAAAATCCAATCCAAAATGTCAGTGAATTATACAGCTTGGGACAGCACAATTACACAAACATTTAGGCAAGCTCCTCCTCGCCCTCTTCCTCAAACTCGCCCTCTTCCTCGGCAGTGGCGTCCTGGTACTGCTGGTACTCAGACACCAAGTCGTTCATGTTGCTCTCTGCCTCAGTGAACTCCATCTCGTCCATGCCCTCGCCGGTGTACCAGTGGAGGAAAGCCTTGCGCCTGAACATGGCAGTGAACTGCTCGGAGATGCGCTTGAACAGCTCCTGGATGGCCGTGCTGTTGCCGATGAAGGTGGCAGCCATCTTGAGGCCACGGGGAGGAATGTCACAGACAGCGGTCTTCACGTTGTTGGGGATCCATTCCACAAAGTAGCTGCTGTTCTTGTTCTGCACGTTCAACATCTGCTCGTCCACCTCCTTCATGGACATGCGTCCGCGGAAGATGGCAGCCACGGTCAGGTAGCGGCCGTGGCGTGGGTCACAGGCGGCCATCATGTTCTTGGCGTCAAACATCTGCTGGGTAAGCTCGGGCACAGTGAGGGAACGGTACTGCTGGCTGCCACGGCTGGTGAGGGGTGCGAAGCCGGGCATGAAGAAGTGCAACCTGGGGAAAGGCACCATGTTGACGGCCAGTTTACGGAGGTCAGCGTTGAGCTGTCCAGGGAACCTGAGGCAGGTGGTGACGCCGCTCATGGTGGCAGAGACCAGATGGTTGAGGTCACCATATGAGGGAGTGGTGAGTTTGAGCGTGCGGAAGCAGATGTCATAAAGTGCTTCGTTGTCAATACAGTAGGTCTCGTCTGTGTTCTCGACAAGTTGGTGAACCGACAGTGTTGCATTGTAAGGCTCGACAACTGTGTCTGATACTTTGGGGGAAGGCACAACACTGAAGGTGTTCATGATGCGGTCGGGGTATTCTTCACGGATCTTGCTGATGAGCAGAGTTCCCATTCCAGAGCCTGTTCCACCACCCAAGGAGTGTGTGAGCTGGAAGCCCTGAAGGCAATCACAGCTCTCTGCCTCCTTCCTGACAACATCGAGGACTGAGTCCACCAGTTCAGCTCCTTCAGTGTAGTGGCCCTTAGCCCAGTTGTTACCTGCTCCACTCTGACCTGTAAGACAAAACGTTTATGTAAATTATGTTGTTGGGGACACTAAATTGATTTCTTTTAATGCAATCTTAAAAACTTTTTTTCAATAGGTAGCTTTGTCTTACCGAACACAAAGTTGTCTGGTCTGAAGACCTGGCCAAAAGGTCCGGATCTCACAGAGTCCATAGTTCCAGGCTCCAAGTCCACGAGCACAGCACGAGGCACGTACTTGCCACCTAAAATGCAAAATTAAAATCAATAAATAAAATCTACCACAAGTCCCAAAACCAATCACGATTTTAAATGAATTTTCAAAATTCTGTAATAATCCTTACCCGAGGCCTCATTGTAATAGACATTGATTCTGTCTAGCTGCAGGTCACTGTCTCCGTGGTATGTGCCAGTTGGGTCAATGCCATGCTCATCACTGATGACCTCCCAGAACTAGAAAATAAAAAATTCCTAAATTAGACAGCAGGTCAACCATACCCTTACAAAACAGAAAAATGAGAGGCTCATACAATGACGCTTTTAGTACATTATGGGAACATGCTTTATTTGAACTGTTATCAAATGTGTTATGGTCAGAATAAAAACAATGATCAACAAATAGGCCTATAAGTTCCCTCCATTCGCAACTCCGCGCGCGCGCCACGACCCCCTATTGGCTGGATTCTATAGGTTATGATTTTGAAAATGTTACGTCATACACTGAAGTACCACCCACATCCGCCAAAAAGAACCGGGCGCGGTGTCGGTGTGCGCGCTCAATGAAATGGAAACTAGCCTAGGCCTCGGTATTCTTAACATTACATTTTTTTTTATCAGAATACATTTGCAATTTAAAACAAATTGCATCTTGACTTTAATATAAATACTGAATAGGCCTATGTTTTTTGGTATAAAGCCATCCCAGATCACTAAACCTACACCGAACAATCGAGCATACTAGTTTGCGCATTGCAGACGTTAAAAATTGAATAGGAATAAAGATCAAAAATAAAAATCGAACATTGAGAAAACCTTTTAATAATACGTATAAAGCATAAGCTTTTGTGCCGAACGTCTGTGTTCAAGTTTCGGAAAGATTAGGTTGGTCATGGCTGGAAAACCCAACATATTTGGTCAAATTATTGGTGAAAACAGCGTCCAACTTCAACCCAAAAGTAACCGCAAGAGTTTCTAATATAGTAGGTTTAGCAATACATTTTTAAATTATGTCTAACGGTGCATTATCTGAGCGGAAAAATCGTAGGGTGTGGTTTTATGGGGACATGGTCACAAAGCAGTCATGACACCAAAATCGTGGTAACTGCCCATTTGTAGGCCTATTTGATTTTCCCAAACGTATCAAATTACTAACCTTGGCGCCAATCTGGTTTCCACACTGTCCAGCCTGAAGATGCACAATTTCCCTCATTTTATTAGGAGGTAGGAATATCTTCCAACGAGCACAGAACAGTTTTTTGTCTGAGAGCGAATGCACGAAAAGAATGGATTGCCTTGATATTTATACAGGGATTTGTGTCCCGCCCTTTGAACGTGGCACTACCCCATAGCATAAAGCCATTGGTTAGAATACCTTGAAACTCGGTAACAGACACAATATTAGGCCAATGGTAATTCCAGCACGGAACTTCCATTGGCTATCTTCGATTGTCATTTAGGGTGATCTCCAACGTGTGACTTTCTTGACTGATCTTCAGAAATGTCTCACTTCCTTTTTGATTCATCAGAACCCTTTAAAACTTTAAATGTTCTAAACACGTAAATGCATATTATACGTTTATGAAGACGACTGTGTCTGCATTGTACAGATTACTGGTGTACCCTTATGTTAGACAATCCAATATTTTATATTATGTTCTTCAATTTAACCATGTCATATCTAATCGAATGTCCACGTGGCTCATTGTTACATTGTATCCGACCCTGCACCACCAGTCATAACATATTTTGGTATATTGAAAGATTTCCCCAGGAATCTTCTACACTTAATTGGGAATAATACAACATATTATATAAATAGCCAATGGTTAGGACTTACTCCCGCACTTTGGTTGGTAACATTGTGTACGTTAACTTGTAGCCCATAGAAAGTCGCTTCATAAAACTTCGGGAAAACAGTGAATGCTTGCATGAAATGTAACTATATTGAGATCGCTTTGTAGGCTGCGGGAGAGTCCCCCTGTTTGCGCAGTATGAAACATGGCTCCCTCTGTATGCTGCTCTGCCCCTCCCACAGCACACAGTGGGGATTTTACAAGAACATAGCAGTGTCAATGCAATGAATCTAGAATGTTTGGATTGCAAACAGCATATAAGTTCCTGTGAATGTACCTATACAGTGTTTCTTTGTCTGTCTCAAAAGCCATCGCCAGACATTGCGTTACTCCACTACCTCCCAGTCAAATTAATATTCAAACAATGTGGGTGGATATAACATTAGCAAGTATACCAATGGAGGGGACTGCACATAGAATGAAACAGAGTGGGTCAGACCAGAAACTTACTGACAATCTTAGAAAATACACAGCATGGGTACACTTAGGAGAGAGGTATCCGAGAAAGTGGTGGTAAAGCAGTTCCTGGCTGGTTAGAAACAATTCAGACATTAGTGTAGAGTGCCTTATTCCAGTGTTCCTCTGTGTGTTGGGCAAACATGTTGTTATGATATCTGTTTGTTCTGGATGGGCATGATCGCTGGGATGGACAGAGGAAAGACAACTGTGGTGCTTGGTGCTATTCCAACAAATTCAAGGTTCTACAGATTGCTCATCCGTCCCTCACGCTTAGCATTAGGATATGGGGGGTTTAAACTGAACTGTGGTCAAGCTGCTACCCTTTATTATTGTATGGTTGCATACCATGCATTTTCATGCAGATTAGTCATTCAAGCTTTAAGGGAATAGGGATCAGGACTCTCTTGGCTAAATAATAAGGACCCCCCAAAACAAAGGCTTTAGTTTGCATCTCATTACATCACAATGCAGGGTATTGTGTATATCTCACAAGATATATACTTGGCTGCGAAAGGAAGATCACTACCCCATACTGTATCTGGGTCATCATACTTCACAGTTAGCTCATTGAGCGACTGTAGGACACAAATGCTTCTCTTGTAGTGGTATCACAGGAGTCCATTACAACATTGGTGACAAATGTCTGCTCTTTGTCTCTAGGAAGGTAGCGCAAGCTGGGATAGCTATTTGGTAGACTACATAAGTGACAAACTCAAGAGCTGTAGCCTATATGTATACAGCTTCTTATAGTTTCACTATAAGTTTCACTACATTTATAGGCCATTTCTTTATACCAGTGCCTCCAAGTAGCCTGTAATAAGGTATCCAATTCCCATTACTTTCAGAGCCCTGATTAGAAGGCAGTTGGAGGGCTGTAGAAATCAGGGAAAAATGGTGAACGTGTGTGTCTACAAAAAGAAAGCTTCAGGACTGCATTTCTGACGTGCCTCCTTTTTTTAGTGTAGACTAGGCTTAGTCCTCTGCAGCTAGTTGTCGGAGTTCTGCAGCTCATCAATTATGAATCTGTCTTGGAGGAGAACAATATGAGACTGTGTGTTAAGGGCTGTGGTGCGAAGCTAAGGAGAGCTAGCAGGCTGAGCATTTCAAATGTAGCTGGACCCCGTATCAGCCTAACAGACATTTTGAAATAGTTGCTGGCCTAGGCTTCTTATGGAGTTCTGATTTAGCTCATTTCAGAAATGGGTGTTTATGTAACCTCTTTGTGTTCTAACTGTACCATACAAACTGGCCCACTAGGGCTGCTGTGAAGCAGTCTGGCTTCCTTTGACTCAGCATCTTCTGCTGCAGTCCCTTCCCCCATCGCCCCTCCTAGGAACCAGCTCAATACTGCCAGATGCCGCTGTCTTGGTTACATTCTATTGTGTCTCATACACCCTTTCTATTTCCTTTACACCATACACAAATTATTGCTCAAATATATTTAAATATTATTATAATAGCCTTTTGATAGTGTGACGTCATGGAAGTCTTGATATTGAAATATATTTGGATGGTAAATGAATCGGCCATGCCACACCCTGTTCATTGCCCTCGGCTAGACATTGCAGGATGGTAGTGTGGCAGTCTATCAATAAAACATCTCACTATTACATTTATTCTTAACATCATCAATGTGGCCATTTTTTTAATGTTGGTTACACATTTAGTTAAATGTGTTGGATGTGTTGTGTGTGTTGGAGTCATTTTTTATTATAACAATTGCATTCTAATAAAACCGGTATTAAAGATAACATACTGCTAAAAATGCAATGCATTGGATTCATAAAAATGCAGGTACGATAGAGTAACAACAGTGAAAGAATTATTCTGTACACTGGATATCTAGGCATGTTGGCTGGTGTGGGGGAGGGGTTCATGTGCAGGCAGGTGTTAGACAGGAACAGCCGTGGTCACGTACAGTATGTCTGCCGAAGGAGACCAGTGATTCAGAGATGGATCATGTTACATCCCATGGACATAGGATTCAGCTCCTGAAAGATCACATCTTTTTGTTCATCTGTGTGACTCACACACCACTTTAGAAATATAAGGAAACGGAAGCTGACATACAGCTGAGATTTGGGGAGAGGCTCACTGAGTGACAATAGAGTGTAGATTAGAAGGCTCCCATTGATTTTGTAGATTGCCTTTGCGTGTGTGCCGCATGCATCTTTGTTTCCGTGGACAGCCTCCTGGGAGTGGTCAGGAAGCACAGCTGATGCTAATGCAGCCAGACAGTCATCGCCAGGGTATGCACCAGCCCTACAAACATGGAGGGTGCTCAGCTGTGTGTGGGGAAGTCAACCAAGATGACCCACTAGCAAAACAGGATATAATGTTACACAAATATAGTGGCCATATTACGTTCTCTTAGCCTGCTGATACAGACTACCAGAGGGCCAGCAACGGATGAAGAAAGGGCTGCTGAGTAGAATAGGGGATGGGAATATTGATTAATAATGGCAGCTCAGCATCTGCTAGCTTACAATGTTATTTGTCATCACTCTTGTGAAATGCACCTTTGTCAATGTAGGAATGCATAATTTGACTATGTCATTGTTTTTATAGAATGGTTATAAAACAACCATTATACCCAGAACTGTGTAATATTGTTCCCACTAGATGGCACTAGATCTAATTTCCACACAGAAGCTGTGGTTTTCAAGATATGTGTAGTAGCAGAAGTATCAATAGCTTTTAGCTTTTGCCATGTTGCCATTGTTCATTTTGATGCCGGCATATTTACGTTTTCTTTTAATTTATGTTTATAACATTTCCACTGGTTCAGTAGTTAAATATTACTATCATATTATTAATAGTAGGCTATGCGTTTGAGCCGCATTATGAATGGAATAATCCGAGGAACCCCACCCATCCCTCATGCATTGTGCTTGAAAATGTTAAGCAAGCAAAGACATGCTATATTTAGTTTGGCTGGTCCAAAGTGAGATGAAGAAAAACTACATCAAAAAGTAACAATCATTGAAAAATGACTTGTGACAAACAGTGTGAGTTTCAATTATGTACATTATTTCCTTTATGTGCAGTTTTTACATTAGGCCTACAGCAATTGGCAGATGAATCGGATGGCTTCAAGTTCCATTAACTCTGGTCTGCATATTTGAATAGATGCATTTTATACTGAGATTAAGCATTGTCTACTCATTCATAAACGTCTTTGTGGCTAGTGTCCCCTAAATCGTATAACCAAGAGGAAAACAGCAAAAAACTAGGCAGATGGCAAGTCAATTCTGGCCAGGGTCTCAAATGGTCATGCATTGCAACTTGAGGCTTCCTTTTCAAGGAAGACATTTTATGTACTTCGTTTGCACAGTGCCAGAACAGTTTATTAAGTGCAAGCGAGATAAATGAATAGAATTTCACTGCCACCTGCTGGCTATTACAAAACAAACAAGCTAATCTCCAAGTAGCTAGTTTCAGCTAGGTCATAGGCATTATATGTTTGTGTTGTTCATTCTAAGTTTGTAGAAAGCAATTCTTTCACATTTATTTTATTTGAAGTTTATTATATAATTTCTACTTAATCATTTGTATGATAATAATCACCCACAATTTATGTTACAATCCAAATTACTGATATACTAAGTAATTGTTTGTACTAAAAACATGTTTGTACTAGGTTTCCGATGGTCCTGTGTATCCTGGGGTTTAATATAGCACTTGCTTAGCTCTTGCCTAGGTGATTAGATCAGGAATGCTCTTAAGTTCTCTACTTCACTTTGTTTTTTTTACCTTCTCTTGTTAAAAGCACAATTTTTTTGTAAGTCGTTAATGATTGTAACGTAATGTAATGCAATTGGCTCATTGGAGGAGCAAATCATATTTTTGTACCCAAGCTCTGTTGAGTGCTATTTATACTGTTTTTTTTTTCAAATACATTTCCATGCACGATAAGTGGGTTGGCACCATACATTTTCATACAACTTGCTAATTATAAAGTCTATATGACAAATGAGAGCAAAGGCGGTTTGAAGTTTATTTCCAATAAAGAATACAAGACATGAACAAACAACAAAGACGGTGAACAAACAAGAGCAATTGCAAGCTTACAGTGTGAGATGACTGTTATGGATGGAATGTGTGGAGAGCAGGTTTTGTCCAGGGGTATCTACAGAAGTGTGCATGATTTCTTGTGGCTCACAGTCACTGTGTCTCCGTTCGAGGAGCTCCCCGTCTCTCGGCCAGCTGTAAAATGCACAGCCTTTACGCTGGAAAGTGACAACACACAGACTGGTAAAGCATAGAGCCAGATGTTCTTCTGTTGGTAGCTCTAACTGCACTCCAAGAGAGAAGGATACCAAACCAGGAGGACCAAAGGGTGCTTTGCTCGTCACTGGGTAGTACCCTCAGAGGTGCAATCACTTTACATTTAAACAAGAATGGATCTGTACATTTTCTGACAGAAACAATGTCTAGCGTAGGCATATAGCTGTGCATCAAAGAGCAAACCTAAGGGCATTTGTGTTTTGTAAAACAACTGTGCTTCTTTATTTCTTAGTATATTAAGGGCAGCCTTAGGGAATCTTCCTGATTCTATTTTTAAGTTTTTATGAGATAGTGCTTTTCTTGATATTGGTCCCATACTCTCGTTACAGCAAACTCATTGAGGGCACCAACCCAGTGACAAAGCATTCTGAATTTAGTACCTTTATATTGTATTGAGTGCAGCAAGTACACCAACAATGCAACTCTTAATTTACACAGAGTAAAACCCATATGGAACGTTGGCATGCGATATATTATTGTCATTGAAAAAAACCTTTAAAGACAGAAAGTAAATGATCAGTTACCTAGAGGTAGAACATTGTTCTCAAAGTAATTTGGCATGTTCATGTTTCCTGCTGGACTGTACTGTCCAACCACAAACACAGTGTTGCCGTCAGTTGCCAGGCCTACACCCACTTTGGTACTATCTTTCCACACCACCTGAGTGAAATGGCCTGGACGGCAGGACACACATACACACACACACACACACACACACGCACACACACAAACACACACACACACACACACACACACGTGCGCAAACAGAAAACACAGAAACACAAAAAAGTATTTTAGAAACTCTTTATGTCATGTCCCGTAGTTTGGTTTGGGGATGCCAGCTAAATTTGAGAACGTGTGGTGTAGTGTAGTGTTAATGGGTTACCAGTGTTGCCACTGAATCCAGGCTGGCTCCAGCTGTAGTCTTTGATCTCACTGTACCAATTGTCTACTGGCTCTTTGCCTGAAACACATGGACCAATATAAAACCTACAAATAAAGATATTCATTACATAAGGTACCTACCAATTTAATTTCATAGCACTACCCCCAAAACACCCCTGGCCAACACCACTGCATTATCAAACTTGCATTTTCTGCAAATGGCTGGAAACAGCATAATGATATACCTGTCAACTTCTTAGGTGTCGAGCTCCAGCCATAGTGGATGTTCTCTCCGTTTTTGGTATCGCTGTGCTGCATGGTATTGATTGTCAGCAGGTAGTCGGCCCATTTTTGGGCCGAGGCACTCAGGTCATCACTAAGTTTAAGTGGAGCAGCGCTATGTTTTTGTCTGTATTCATTGTGGGTGTCCAAAAACAATTTCTTAAAGCTTGCATCTGTAAAGCACAGGTAATAAGTTGTCATCAGTGGTAAACAGAATTAACTAATATCACTGGAAATATTTTTTTTTGCAAACAATTGACCAATTATGTATGTATTTAGCAGGGATAGTGTGTTGTTCTTAGCAGTAATAGTTAAGACAAACAAACACACTAGAGAAATAGCTGAACTTTACTTACCTGCCATTGTATCTTGAGTTGTAAAGCTGCAAACCAAAAAAAGATTTAACGAAATTAGAAAATTATATATATTATACACACACAATTTTTTTCAACAATATTTACTAAGTCTATACATCCATTACATACATCCGTTACAGTTGTGTGCCTGACACACCTAAGGTGGTGCTAACACAATATGCAAAAAGCATCCGGCATCAGCTATAAATTCATTAATCTCTTCCCTCACCTGCTATCAAAGTATATAGGAGTGTGCCAATGATCTTGCTGCCTCTGCTGTCTTGGAGAAAGCCCTTATATACAAAGACTGGTCCTCTCCCTCCTCAAACCTGCGTGTGTAGGAGGCCCATTTTTTTTTACAGTCTCCAATCCCTGTCATTATCTTACTGTGATGGTGTGTCTTTGTGGTCGCGCAGTCTGAGGAGGTTGAGGAACACTTGGAGCAGTGGTTCTCAAATGGGGGTATGCATACCTCTAGGGGTACGTTGGGGTACTGCAGGGGGTATGTGAGATTTGTTTTAAACGTTAACAAAGAAATATCAGTCATGCCTAATTGTAATTCCTCAAATAATTATACTGTAATCCTTTCTATACAAATGATGAAATGTAAGTTCAAATAACCACATTTTCTGTTATCTATATTCTTGTTTTAAAAGCAATTTATTTCTAAAGCAAAAATCGCATTAACGATGACGTTTGTTCACATAATAATACAAGTGATAATAGTGATAATAATGCAGATAATAATAATGCTATTAGTCCTACTACTACTAATACTACTACTACTACTGCTACTACTACTACTACTATTACTTTTGCTGCTGCTACTACTACGACTACTACTACTGTACTACCACTCCTAAACCTAGACGCTGACCTGGATTATCAAACATAAATGACAACAACCCAACGAGCACCAGGCAGCAATATTGAAGGATCACTGTCCCTTCCTTCCTTCCTGCCAACAGTGTTTCGTTCCACCCACCAGTGTTTTAATGAATTGCTGCCTGAAGCTTCACAAACAAAACCGAGTACTTCAGTAGCACATGGTTCTCATTAGTTGCATGTAAAAGGTTTTATTCTAGGGCTTTAATGTTGGGTTAGGCTTACAGCAAATTCAGCAGAACTCACTAATCAAAATAAGGTGCTTACTTACTTTCACTACAAATTTGGTTTAAACTACTGTATGCCAAGCCACTTACTTTGTAATTCTATTGATGGACAGGCATAGAATGAGAGAGAACAGCATCAGGCTGGTCATTTCCACTACTGGACTGAGATTGCCATGTTAAAACGTCACATTTATTTGCATGTTTGGCCTGAGAGATAGTTGAGGAGGCTGCCTGTTTTTGCCTGCCCAGAACCATTGTGTTAAATGTTAAATATGTGGATGTTCTTTAAGATCTTTCTCTTAAAGGCTAACAGGTTTAACCCTCTAATACTACAGAAAAATGTCAGGGGTGCACAGATAAAATTGGGTAGGAAGAGCCTCAAAGCTCCAAGCACTGTCAAGAAGTTGTAATTACACAAACACATAAAATGGTAAACATTCATACACACACACACACACACACACACACACACACACACACACACACACACACACACACACACACACACACACACACACACACACACAAACACACAAACGCAGAAACACACAATCCAGGTACACCACTTTTTCACATGTTTTCAACTGATATTTTGGCTGCGAATGAGCAGTTCTGGTCTGTTATTGTAAGGGTATTGCCACAGGGTGAACTGTGAAAATCATTGCGTGCTAGAAAGGCCGACTTTTAGAACGACTCGTAGGGCGCTCCCTGTTTTTCTAGTCACAGCTTAAAGATAGGAAACACAACAGGGATTGCAACATTATAGATCATCAGTATACCAAAATGTGTAAATGAGACTATTTCAAACTATTTAATTGAAGAAAAATTGTTTTTCCATCAGTTTGACCATACCAAAAGGAAACACAGTGCACCAAAAATACACTTTTTCCAATTTCCCAAAAATATGTATAGTAGGGGAGTATGGTTGTAACACTTTTTGCTTCAGCACCTGTAACTCACAGATTTTTTTTAGCTAGAGTTCTCAAAAGTACCCACATTTGTTTACAACAAATGACACCAATTTAAACCAATGAATATCACACAACTTGTGAGTTGATGTGAAATGCATGCTTTTCCTTTGTTACAACTTACCCCACTACTGGCATTGGTTGTAACACATGCTGGGGTAAGTTGTAACAAGAAATCATAACAAGCTGAAACAGGGGCAACACCATGCAATATTCCTCAAAAAGAGGGTAATTCAAGTAAAGAACAATGTTTCTCTCTCTGTGACTCACCATTACTCAAATCCACTTACTATTTGTGTGTGCACGTGTGTGTATGTGTGTGTAGAGACATTAGTCAACAGGAATCAACTTATTTAACCGCATGTATGCTTAATGAACGTTCTACTAAAATATACCTGTGTAAAGAAAATATATGTCAAATCAAAAACAAGATCTATGTGTGTTTGGGTCCTTCTGTGAGTGCACGTGTGTCTATGTGTGTACATTCTTAATCGGTCACAATAGTGACAAATGAATGCTGGTAACCCTGAGTGCAGGATTTGTGAGCCCAGAGACCACGTAGGGCACGTTTTAACCACACTTCCATTGGCTTAGGGTTGCCGATTTGCATAGGAACACAAACATTTTTGTTGTCTGAGGTCCCAGAATCCTTTACAAAGATGTGTTATAACCCACCCCACCCCTGTCAGCTTATGCTTTGCCAGCCGTATTAACATCCATTATCCATTAGCTATACCGCTTATCCTTTGCAAGGTTGCGGGGGGGGGGGGGGCTGGAGCCTATCCTAGCCGACACAGGGCGAGAGGCGGGGTACACCCTGGACAGGTCGCCAGTCTATCACAGGGCTATTAACATAGTGGTTTGAAATTAGCAGGGGGGAAATGCATGTTGTCTAAAAAACTACAATTGAATCTAATATAAATCTTTTTCAGGATTTTACCTGCAATATTATAAGTACAAAACAAAATAGTCTTGTTCAAAAAATGTCTTTCTAACCTCAAAATCAGTTTTTTCTCCATACAGTATATACGGAAAGTATTCATACCCCTTCACATTTTCCACATTTTATTATTTACAGCCTAATTCCAAAATGGATGAAATAAAAAAATGTTCTCAACATTCTACATACAATACCGCATAATGACAAAGTGAAAAAAGTTTTTTTGAATTTTTTGCAAATGTATTAAAAATAAAAAAATTAAATATCACATGTACAGAAGTATTCACACCCTTTGCTGTGACACTTAAAATGGAGCTCAGGCGCATCCCGTTTCAACTGATCATCCTTGAGATGTTTCTACAACTTGATTGGAGTCCACCTGTGGTAAATTCAATTGATTGGACATGATTTGGAATGGCACACACTGTTTATATAAGGTCCCACAGTTGTCAGTGCATGTCAGAGCACAAACCAAGTTATGAAGTCCAAGAAATCGTCTGTAGACCTCCGAGACAGGATTGTATCGAGGCACAGATCTGGGGAAGGATACAAAAATATTTCTGCAGCATTGAAGGTCCCAACGAGCACAGTGGTCTCCATCATTCGCAAATGGAAAAAGTTTGGAACCACCAGGACTCTTCCTAGACCTGGCCACCCGGCCAAATTGAGCAATCGGGGTGAGAAGGGCCTTGGTCAGGGAGGTGACCAAGAACCCGATGGTCACTCTGACAGAGCTCCAGTGTTCCTCTGTGGAGATGGGAGAACCTTCCAGAAGGACAACCATCTCTGCAGCACTCCACCAATCAGGCCTTTATGGTAGAGTGGCCAGACGGAAGCCACTCCTCAGTAAAAGGCACATGACAACCCGCATGGTGTTTGCCAAAAGGCACCAAAAGGACTCTTAGACCATGAGAAACAAAATTCTCTAGTCTGATAAACCCAAAATTGAACTCTTTGGCCTGAATGCCAAGGGTCATGTCTGGAGGAAACCAGGCACTGCTGATCAATACAATCCCTACTGTGAAGCATGGTGGTGGCAGCATTATCCTGTGGGGGTGTTTTTCAGCGTCAGGAACTGGGAGACTAGTCAGGATCAAGGGAAAGATGAATGCAGCAATGTACAGAGAGATCCTTGATGAAAACCTGCTCCAGAGCGCTCTGGACCTCAGACTGGGGCGAAGGAAAACCTTCCAACAGGACAACGACCCTAAGCACACAGCCAAGATAACAAAGGAGTGGCTTCGGGACAAGTCTGTGAATGTCCTTAAGTGGCCCAGCCAGAGCCCAGACTTGAACCCGATTGAACATCTTTGGAGAGATCTGAAAATGCCTGTGCACCGACGCTCCCCATCCAACCTGATGCAGCTTGAGACGATCTGCAAAGAAGAATGGGAGAAACTCCCCCAAAATAGGTGTGGCAAGCTTGTAGCATCATACTC
Organism: Galaxias olidus; assembly: GCA_026901105.3. Lineage (NCBI taxonomy): Eukaryota > Metazoa > Chordata > Actinopteri > Galaxiiformes > Galaxiidae > Galaxias > Galaxias olidus. Next base: position 405,958 of record JAPMUY010006216.1, read on the forward strand.
AAGAAAACTTGAGGCTGTAATTGCTGCCAAAGGTGCTTCAACAAAGTATTGAGTAAAGGGTGTGAATACTTATGTACATGTGATATTTTATTTTTTTATTTTTAATACATTTGCAAAAAATTCTAAAAACCTTTTTTGACTTTGTCATTACGCGGTATTATGTGTAGAATGTTGATAAAATTTTTTTATTTAATCCATTTTGGAATTAGGCTGTAACATACTAAAATGTGGAAAAAGTGAAGGGGTATGAATACTTTCCGGATGCACTGTATAATCTCATACACTTGTTTCCAGCCTTGACAACCACCATGTGGGATCAGGGTGGAAGTTGTTAAACACTATCTTATCCCTAATTGGTGGAATCGGTGGTGTTACAACTCTCCCCGTGTTACAACCATAACCGGTCTCCCCTACATCTACACAGGTTTACATAAAGGTTCTGAAAGATTTTCAACATATAAAAAGAGATCAATAAAAAAACGTTATTGCAGAGATTTCTCACATCTGCTGTCTGGATGCCGTTTTTGTATTCTCTCAGATCATGTTGTGATTTTAAAGTGCAATCTATTGTGTTATACTGCCTTATAAATCTGAGTTTTGATCTGAGATTGTGCAGGCTGTAATTAGCTCCAATTTAATTTTCCTAACTCTTTGTGTTTGTGGCTGACATGTAGCAACTAAAACACGACTTTTGTTTTTGGCGATGTGTGTGATTTGTGCATTGTGGCAGAAATGGTGTCTCATAAAATCTGTAATGATATCCAGACATATAATTTAGGGGTGGTGTTGGTTGTTAAGGGCCACTTCCTATCTTAAAAGATTAACTATAGATATGGTTGGATTTTAAAATCAAAATAAAAATCAACAACTACGGATACTTTCTTTTTCTTTTTGCTATTTAATACAATTAATGGCACTGTCCTGAGGTGGTTCCGCCCTTCAGAGGGCCCTTCACCCTCTGAAATTAATCTTTTGCACCCTTGTGGTCTTAATTATGTTTAATAGATATCGTCTGGACCTTGTTTCCTACTGGCCAATTATTAGTTTCATCACTTTCCCCTGTGCCTTTTGCCAGAGTATTTAAGTTCCCGTTTTCCTTTGTTCTGTGTTTGGTCATTGTGCTTGTTTTGGATTCCCATGTTTTGTAGCTTGCCCAAGTCTTAATAAATGATGCAGGACTCCGGTTGGAGCAGTTTACTTTACCTCGTCTCCTGTCTTTCCTCTTCAGTTTTTTTGGGCTTTAGTTTGTTGTTAGTGTTGTGTTACTGTTGTTAAGTGATGTAGGTTTGGGGTTTCCTTGTTCGTATACAGCACTTGGGCCATCACCAACCTGTTTGAGTAACTGACAATTAAGCCACTTACTCTGAAAAGAATTACATTTCATGGCACAAAACATATGGTACACATTTAATACTTGATGGCGACATAAGCAACGTAATGCTCTATTTTCATAAAATACTATTAACCAGCAACAGGCCATTATAAATGATTCAAGGTCTAGAGAAAGACATTTTACTCTGAAAGATACCCCATAAAAATAAAGGGTTCTTGCATTTACTGATGTGGCATTTATAACATGCAATCTTAAAAACTAACTAAACTTTTTACAAGGTGACTTAACAACCACACAATTATACAAGTAAAAGTGGAATAAAAAAACACAAACGACAAATGAACAAATAGGACAGTAGTAATAAAAATTGGTTGTTCTTTTTCTTTTTTGTAAAAAAAAACAAGAATATATAAATGAAACAATAACCAATGAAACCAAATAAAACTAAGTAAAACATTTTGGCAATTAAAATACTGGTCAAGCTCCTTACCCTGTTAACTGTCATTCTATAAGTAAGTAAAGAACCATAGAGGTTGTGCCTGTTTGGATCATTACCATTTTAAAAGGTTAAAATATTTCACCTTTTTCTTACTGACACTGGTTCGTAATACAATACAAGTTTATGAACAAGTAATACAAGGGTTGCAACATTTAAGTGTCACCACCACGTTGTCTACAGCAGACTGAAATATGAAAAGCATTCTTAGACACTAATAAAACACTAATAAAAACTGAACTTTTTCTGTACTGTATAATTTGACTGCTCTTTATCATGCAAACAAACTAACGATTGTATGCACCTTGTTGAGTGTCAAGTATAACCAGAAAGTTAGGATAAAGAAGGGCTTGTGTGTTAGAGACCCTAACCATGCATAAGGACTTAAGCTCAGAAATAATCAAATCTGAGGAAAACCTCAATGTTTGTTTGGCAGGTGTGTATGCTTTGCATCGCTGTAAGTGGTTGAACATGGCTATTGTTTACTTTGTGCAACATTTAACCTCTGACATAAATGGTAAAAGTTATATTTGAAGAGGACATTTGAAGTTAAGATGGCTCAATGTCGGTCTATACATTTAAACAGACTATGTTGTGACGTCTAAGTTATAATTTTTGCATCTGAACATGGACTACTGAGAAGCTCAAAATACTTTTTTTGTTTCTGTGTCTTGTAGTGTCCTCTCAATCCCCTCCTTGTTAAATGCTTATTTCAATCTTACAAGTCACTTGTGTTTTCACTGTAACTGTGGATTCCATACAATAATACAACAATGACAAACCGTTTTTATGATAATAAGTATAAATGGAGAGTCGAGCTTCTAGACAGTATTTTATTTGCAGACCATACAGGAACTCCTCCAATTAAACAAAACATTGAAATTCTTCATTCCCACTAGTTTTATGAAGTCAACGTTCTTCAAATCTATTACAGTACCTTAGTTATCTAGCACATGCTTCTGTTAATATTGACGTAAGCATTGAACAAAATATTTCAACCACTAATCATTCAGGCAAATTGTTGCATTGTTGTCACACACACAAAGCAATACCCTTATTTAAGAACAGTTGTTCTTAAAAAAAGCATGTTATGACAGGATGCGCTGGCTGATCCCTCCTGTCATCATGGTGTCACTGTATTTATCCTGGGGATGGCCATGAACGCTGTGTGCCTGATTCCTTCCAATTCTAAACCCTCCTGGCTTTCCATGTTTTGCTGCAGGAAAGGAGAGGAGTTCCAACTGACTCAAATACAACTGGGGCCCATAAGGTAAATACCATTCATTCTAGCCTAAGCCCCACACATCATATTTTTGAGACAACAGTCTTATTACCCAACCTTAAACCTAAAACTGAATGTCTGTTTCTCTTGTGCAACAGGTGGATTTAGCCATAATTTAAGTGGGAATTAAAGGGGTATAGGACTGCAAAAACGTAATCAGGTAAAGTTTAAAACAGTGTGACCTTTTTTTTTCCTATCATTACCATTTGTATGGTTCTTGGTTCTTTTGAAATAGTTTATAGTCACTGTTCTAGAAAAAGAAATATATACCCGTGAAAACATGAGGAAACGTTATGTGACAACAGGGTGTTATGTGTCCTTTTATATTTGTATGTGTAGTGTCTGTAAGTGTGTCTGGAGATGGAGGACTATGGGGCCACAGCTGCTCCTTTAAGTCTGGGCCTGGCAGAACAACACCAGCTCTGTAACACCTCACTGGAGCTCCAGCTCAACAGGGCCTGGAAACTGCATTAGGAAGCAACCACACAGGGCGGGTGCGTTAGACCACTTAGTGTTTTCCTTTAAAAAACGACATTGATTATACAACAAGGATGAGTGGTTCACTGATTTATTTCTTTTGTATGCTTTTGCAGATGGCAGACTCAACACTCTAGCAGGGCAGTGCCGCTGGGGCTCACAGGTTGAAGCCTTTATGCCCTGCTTGTTCATGGTTAATGGTGGGTCCTGTTTTTTTTCTCCCTCTTCCTGCAAAAAGCTCTGGAAAATACAGCTATGGAAGGAAACACACGCTGCCCAAATATCTGTTTTCGCATTGTATGTGGACGAGTGGGTACAAATTACATCACAGACTGGGTGCAGTCAAAATAAAGGTTTTAATGGTATAACAAAAATACAAGACCAATATAGTAGTGCTTTCCGGGGTGGCCATCTTGATCTGTAGGCCTCGTTGGCGCCACAGGGACGGGATAAACCTCCCGCAAATGACCTGGCCTTTTCAGATGACACGCTGTAAATATATTTAATTAAGTAGAAGTAATTAAAGTGATACATCTGCGCCTTGACAATGCAACCTACCTCCTCTCTGCCCACACTCTCTCTCTCTATCTTCTCTCTCTCTCTCTCTCTCTCTCTCTCTCTCTCTCTCTCTCTCTCTCTCTCTCTCTCTCTCTCTCTCTCTCTCTCTCTCTCTCTCTCTCTCTCGCTCAATTTCTTTATCCTGCTCTCTCTCTTTCCTTCCTTCAAGGGCTGCAGCAGACCGATTAGTTAAGAAGGAGCCAGACTTTGAACCAAACTTATGTCATATACTACACGGCTAGGGCCCACACCACTGCCATTCTCATCTGTGTCCGTTGGTTCTGCCAGGAACCTCCAGGGGGAGACATACTACATGATAGCCTAGTGTTGTAGTATATACCTACTGTATCTTATTTTAGTGTTATAGTATATACTTACTGTATATCATTCTAGTTTTATAGTATAAACTTACTGTATATTCTTCTAGTTTTATAGTACATACTTACTGTATATTATTCTAGTTTTATAGTATATACTTACTGCATATTTTTCTAGTGTTACAGTAAATACTCACTGTATATTATCCTAATATATATACTTACTAATGTTATTTTTCTAGTGTTACATTAAATAATTTCTGTATATTATCCTAATGTTATAGTATATACTTACTGTATATTATTCTGTAAACGGTAAAGTATTAAGTATAGCATAGTATAGCATAGTATAGTTTTCCAGTGTTATACTGTGAGTGTTGGGTTCAGCCAATTCTGCATTAAGATTTTCTTTTGATGACTGTGGAGTTAAACAGGGGCCGTGTACTCAGAGTGGTGCTATTTAATGCTACAGGCAAGAGGCATCCTACAGCTATGCTTAAACTCCTATCAGTCATAAAACAAACAGCAAGCAAACAAACAAAACACACAGCCACAGAGGACATAACACATCATCACAGATTGGACATCACTTAACAACATCTTTAGTTTATGAGAGTAAATTGTTGCGAGAATAAGGAAGTTCAGTTTAGATTTGGATTGAATCTCAGCAGATCAGCAGAATATCAATGGCCCAGTTCAAAACATGCTGAGCCGTTCCCTGGACAACCAGAGCAGCTGGCAGACTTTGAGTTCTCCAGATCTTTACCAGGGTACAGAGGTGGATTCAGGATCGCAGTCACCCTCTGGTGGCCAACACCAGGACACACACACAGGTCTTACCTTGTATCCTCACTGCCCTCCAGTGGATCAATCAGGGAAGAGACCCAGTTCTGGTGTCCAAAGCTCCAGAGCACTGCAGTCTCCCAGTGCAGCACAAAGGAAAATGGAAAGCCCTAAGAGTTGCGGTCTATAACTCAGTTGTAATCTCTGGAGGCGTACATCTTGTGGAAGGGGTGCTACCTAGACCCTTAGTCACATGGCTTCTATTATTATGGCAGGTTACGTAATGGATGGTTTCCTTTTGTGAACACTGTTATGTTCAGACTTACGTTGAAGCCTATTGGTTCAGTTGTGCTGTCAAAGGTTCTCATGTTAACAAGTTTAGCTGCAACTATTGTAAGCTTTTACAGCTGTTTGTTTTGCCTCAGGGATGTCCTTAACCGACACTTCTTCTCTATTGAAACTGCTGAAACTTTGCTTTCTGTGCACATGACATCAAAACAAATTACCAATGCATATCTTGCTCAAACTTACATTTTTTGTCTGAGATATGTATCATTTCAAATGTTTTTTTATTTAATTCAAATTTGACATAAGGTCAGAAAGAACATAATTGAATGACTTATTTGAATCGTAAAATTCAACATACACACACTACTACTTTCTTAGAGATTTAATGTATACAAATCTTTCAAAACTGACAACAAACAAAAACATTAAAATAAACAATGGTTTGAAAAAAAATCTTTATTGGCAGCTACTCTACATTAGATCACGACCTCATGGGCAGTTGTGCCCCAAGACAGAAAAACATGATATCTGTCTGCATGCCCCCTCTGTGAATTCTTCACAATGTCATAGCTAAGCCCACAGACAGACGCAATCTTAAAAGCTAAACGGAATTCAATATTTTGTCATGAGCTTTACCTTCAAAATATGAACAAAAGGAAGTACGCTCCAATCCCCTTAGCCTCGCTCGATCCCTTTCATTACTTGAGTATTTGAGGAAGCAGCCCTGTGGCCAGGTCTGAGCGACAAAGGGCTAACTCCGGGATGTTTTGGAGGGTTCAGGGCCTCACTGGGGGACCAGAGTCCCTCTCTCTGACTAGCCTCCCATCAAGATTACCCCAGAAAGAGGGCTCCATGGGTAGCAATTGGTGCACTCAAGCTTTTGATACTCACTGAAAAAACACAATTAGTCTTTGAGTTCCACACAAAGCAAACAGTGTTCAAAAGAGCAAGCAATATTTGTGTTTACCGTAGAGATTTAGTCATTCATCCTACCAGGCATATTGGAAAACATATGTTGAACCAGATTTACAGTGTAATAGAATATGACATTATAATGACAACAATGGGAACAAAGCATTCCCAAACAGCGAAACAAACAAAGACAACTGAGAGGGACAATAAGAACGGTTTGAAGCTATTGTGTTGACAAGGTCACTGTGTTAATGATGTATTTTGGGCCAGGGTAAGCTGACCAATTGCAAAAGGTCAGAAATAACACAGATCCTTGTTACTAATTGGCACATAAGTCCTTGTCTCCTACAGGGGGAAACTGCAGTGATTTGGTCATGTATCTTGTGCCGCTGCTCTCTAAGAAGATTGCACCTCTTACTGTGGAAGCGGCTTATGTGGTCTCCCAGGTCCCTGACTACCGCTAATGCCCTGTGAACTGCAATGCTGCAATTATCATAGGCTCGTTTCATATCTCGGACAGTTGGGTTTGAAGTGGCTGACGACTACAATAGAGAGGTAGTTGGAAGTCAATTAAGAAGTCGGTGGGAGTCAGTGGCAGACTGGGTGGAGGGACTGGGGACTGGAGCAGGTCCTTCAGAAACGTCACTGAAGCTGGGGGTTCACAAGGCAATTGGACTTTTAAGAGATGTCATTGTTGTTTGGAGTCAGATTTGAATTGAACAGTTACTTTTTGGGTTTAGGTGTGATATGTGTGTGTGTGTTAATTGTTTCTCTGTGTGTCTGTTTATGTGTGTGTCCATGTGTTGGTGTGTTTAAATGCATGTGGTTTTGGACAGTCCGGAGTGTGAGATAAGGCAGGCAGATAAACGCCCCAGGCCCAGACTTAGGGAGCCTCATAAATCTTGAGGCCTGAAAGGTAGGAGGTGTCTGAGGAGACATGACCAAGGAAACATCTACAGGTTATAACACTCTCAATCCCACCCACCTTTTATTTTCTCTCCTTCTCTTGCTCTCCCTCCCTCTCTCTCTGTTTCACGGTCTCATTTATGCTTACTGTGACAGCAGCAGTTGTGAAGTCGTTAATTGGACCTCGCTCAGTGGGCCATGATGGATTGTCTTAAAAAACAAAACAAGTAAAACCTCTCTCACCGCTCAAAGTGGGCGAGCATTGAAACCCATCAAACTCTAAGTTCACAATAGCACGGTGGAATGTAGGAGCAGGTGCCCACCCACACAGGACAAGCCGTCCTCTCCATTTCCACACAGTGCTCCTGCAGCAGAGGCACTAGTGGTGGCCACCGTCCCGTCACAGTCGTACTCACCCAGACACACAGTGGAGGCGGTGTCGTGGCGTGCGCGTCTCAGGGCTTTTGCCTTTTTTAATCACGGTCTAACGGTCATATTTGTTTGGCCACAGGCTACTAACTGTAGCTTAGAGCAGATTCCTCTCTAAAGCCTCCCTTCTACTGGATGCATGGCCGGGGTCTGGTGCCTTATGCCGTCTTCGGTAAGCTGCATGCAGCAGACATATTGCCTGGTTTGTCCCCACTAATCTGCCCTGTGCTGTATGTTTGATGGTGTAACTTGTGGACCCCCTCTATGCTAGTCGGTCTGTGAGGGATTTATGAGTGTGCCTGTCCTTAAGTGGATCCTGTTTTTTACACGGTCAACCGTTGGTGTTCATGAGCCTGATAAGCGTTAAGCCTCTCCATCGCTCAGGTAAAATGAAGAGCGGTCTTGAGTGGATTCCAAGTGTATGAATTGACATTCCTGAGAATTTATTAACCCCACTGCCCTACCAGTGCCCTACTCACCTTTACTTAAAAAAATAACAGTTTTGGGTCTCCGCAAAGCTCTTCCACTGAACGTGCTCTGTCTGCCTACGCACGGACTCACCGTGTCCAATTGTTCTGTCTCAAAGCTGGCAGCCGCCCCCATGTCTCCGGTCTCTTTTGTCTTGGTGTTTGATGAAAGCAGCAGTCGGAGAGGAATGCGGAGCGGGGCGCACCGCAGTGGTCCGGCCTGCCTGGCTCCAGCAGCACTGCTCCATGTGGCCCACGGAGAAACCAGAATGGAGGGGACCTGTGTTTTTCTGGGGGCCCCACCCGTGCCACATGGTTAATTAAAATGTGCGGCTCCCTGGCAGCGTGCGGTAGTTAAGCCTGACGCGGGCTTAGGCCTGGGGGCTCAGGGCTCGGCCCAGCTGCCATGGGGGGCTCTGCTGCCCCGATAGGTGTTAGAGCACGGCGGGATTATAAGCCCCCTAGCTCACAAAGGAGCAAGCTGGCTATTGATCGTGTAGGTGGTGCCGTCATGGCAAACCTGGACTGGACCGTTCTTAACCCCTCACCGGGGACCCGAAGGACCTAAGTTGGGCCATGGTGCATTGCCTTGAGTGGACAATAATATTATGAAACCTATATTTGGTATATCATATCAGGGAGGGGTGTTCCATGCTAGTGTCCAGTATTGACTCCACAGGTGGTTAAGATGTTATTGTTTCAGCATCCATTGATAAGATTGAGAAAGAGTTGCATTTTGTTTCACAGGAATACGTAATAAATCAGTAGAACTCAAAAGTTGCATACACGATGTGCAATGGCATGGTGCAAATAGGGATTTTGAAACACTGACAGGGAGAGACAGAGAGACAGAGAAAGAGAGCGCGAGAGACAGAGAGTCTGTGTATTCCAGTGGATCCGGTCCAGGTTTTCCCCCCCTTGCTCTCTGCCGGGGTTATTACTGGGCTCCACTCAAGCCAGGCTCTCTCCCTAGAGGGCTCGCAGACGCTCACTTCTACCACTGGCCAAGCATGAAGAGCGGGCTGCTCACCCCCAGCTAGTTTGAATCCGACACCAGATAAGGGGACTTCGGGGCCAGTATGCTGGAGGGGGACCCTGTGGAGGGATAGCTGCTGTCTGACCGACCGGAAGTCTCGGGAGCCACCTGGGCCATGGAGCTGAGAACTGTGCTGCTCACTATGATGATGTTCAAATTTGGTAGGGATGCTAAGCTTCTTCTGACTGTAAAGTTGGTGTCCGTGGCAAATGAAGCAGCTGTTTGTTTGTTTACATATTTGGTGTGTGTGTGTGTGTGTTTAATAGCCAAAGCACAGTATGTAACTGCCTTTTAATCTGTGTATTGTTGTGATAGGGAATGGATGGGACACATTGTGTGAATCGTGAGTGTGTGTTTTGGGATCGTGACAGGGAGATGTGGTGGGACATTATAGAGATGTCTTGGGAGAAGGACAAGTGGAGCCGGCTGACAGCCACATTGTGTTGTTAGTGATAAGCTGACTATCTCATTAGGCTGTCCTCTCACAATACAGTTCAACAACCGCTGGACAGGCAGACAATGCCTCTAAGTTTTGTCTTTAGAGTAAAGCAGAAAAATGTTGAATATCCACTTAGGTAAGGCAAGGCAGTTCTTTATATTTCCTTTAGACATAAAAATGTGTGTGATTATTATTGATGAGCTAAATAATCACGACAGACTGAAAGTTAAAAGGCTTGTGCGATGAGGTCCATAGGTGCTGTGATTTGAGAAATCGTTGACGGTCACGCAGACTGTGGCGGGGTGTGGGGAACTCTGAGCCCCACCTAATGAAGGGGTGACCCCATTTTCTCCGCTTGCCCTTCCGTGTGGGAAGCGTCTGAACCTCGTTAAATCTGTTAGACGGGCGGCACGGCTTTGGTGGATCGCATGCAGGGGCCATTGTTTCCAGTCGCCATGGAGACCGGCAGCATTGCTTTTTTGTCTTTGCGTTGAATGGCGGAAAATTTGCTCAAAGACGTCCAGCTGCCAACCTGGCATTATTGAACTCTCTGGACTGTGGAGACAAAAACCCTGCGCCACTTTTTAGCTACTGTCGTGGATACCATTACCTCATTCATAATCCTAAAGTGGCTCGTATGAGGCATGGACATGTGAGTCTCAGAGTGTCTGTAACACCTGTGACTCGGATGAAAAAAGGGCCGTGACTAAGAGTGCAATTCTTTTTTTGGCGGGGTGGGAATGGGACCCCTCGCCGCGCAGCCTGAGAGTAGCAACGCAGCGAGCACAAAGAGCAACACTGGCAGGCATGGCAGGTCCCCGCCTCGACTCAATAGAATTCCTCTGAGCGCAACTTGTATGAGAGCCAGGGGCATCCCTCCACTGTGACTCCCTCCACTGTGACTCCCTCGGCTGCTTCAGGCCTGCCCCGCAGCGTGACTCTCTGTTGACGTTTCACTCAGAGCAAAACCTATTGCTTTTTACCCAGACCTAGTGCAGATTAAAGTCTACCTTTTTGGTCGAGCGTAGTACCATGTAAAATGTCAGACGGCATCGCGAGGGATGTACTTTTCAAGTCAGTAGATAATCTTCAAACAGGACAACCACGTTGAGACAAGCCTTGTGCTAGTAATCTCTGTCTCTGTCTTTAACCATAGAGGGCACATGTACAGGGGACTCCATAAGGTCCCAGAGAGGGGGTCAGTCTCTGGACAACGTCGGCAGTTTGCCTCTGACGTTTTTCTATTCCTCCACTACCTGCTCTTATCCACACAGAGAGTCCCTGGCTCTGGACCGGCTCTGTATTATTGTTGGGCTAAGAGGCTGGTACCAGCCAGTGCCAGAGATCCGCTTCATCTGTCTGCCCCCATAACCATGATCTATGGGGTGCTTCATGACATGGGAAGGCTGGGGTGACCTCAACCTGCAGGAATGTGTCCGGGATGACTGGCTTACATGGGGGAAGAGATCAGTGGAGATCCACTCTGGCTCAGACCGCCAGTCAGTCAAGCGACTTGGGAACCTCTGCCACGTCGGACTCAATGGACTGTGCCGCTCGTCTTGGGGTGGCAGGACATTCTCCGTTGCCCCCCCCCACCCTCCCCCTGAAACGACCAGGCCACACTTTTTTAAGCTTCAGTTAACCTCCCTCGCTTCTCTCCCCTTTCCCTCCAGTTCACGGTTCCTCTAGTTTGTAACGACCTAATTGTTTTTGAGTTTTTTATTCATTTTGCTTTACCTTTATTTTACCAGGTTAATCTCATTGAGATTCGGAATCTCTTTTTCAAGAGAGACCTGGCAAAAAAGCAGCACATAAAAGTTTCACACAAAGGCACATAAAATGAAATAGTTATACATGTACCTATTAAATGTACTCTGTGTGTTCACTCTGTGACGAGTTTTCCACTATTTGGAAAAAGCGCTTTACAAGTTGAATGTGTTATTATTATTATTATTATTTTGCAGTTCAGAACAGTTTATTGGAGGGAACACACCCACCAGATGTTACGTCTCGTTCCGGGAGTAGGTGGTGTTTTTTTTTTAAAGCAGATGCGGGGGAGACAACTCTCCCCCCACTGAGTGTGAAGGCGTCTCAGGGAAAACAGTGGGGCTGAACGTTCGCAGGTGACTAGAGCAGAGGAAGCAGACAACAACAACAAGGTGTTGTGACAGGGCGGGCCTGCAGGTGTGAGGTGGAGAGGAGGAGGAGGAGGAGGGGAGAGACAAACTGAGGAAGGGTGGGTGTGTTACAGGAGATAAGGAGGTGAGAGCGGCAGACGGGAAGCGCAAACGAGGCTGCAGGTAGACAATGGAGGGAAGTGACACTGCAGGTGCAACTGGAGACGTTTATATAAATATATATTCAACTTTTTTTTTCCTCTCATCTCCACTTTCCTAAAATGAGGAAACTTTCTTTTGATACAGTCAATAAAAGGATTTTAAATCTCAATTAAACCCTCACTGAACAGGGGGAAAAGACGTTGTGATGCAGGACAGGTGAAGTAGTAAACTACTCTGGTCGGCCGGAGGCTGGCGAGAGAGACTTTCATTGGCAATACCCTTCAAGGGACATCTGCCTCTTCAGTGTGTGTAATAAGTTTACTCTTAACACCATCTGCTGAGTCCAGAAAGTACTGTGGCTTTTTACTCTTCATTAGGAGAGTCGTCCTTAAGCACCTCCAAAGACAAGGGGGTCAATATAAGGCAACAAGAGGTCTCGCCTTTAAGCCCCTATTAATGAAAAGCGGCCTAGTCGGAGGGTAGGAACCAAAATCATTCAGTACTGAAATACCGAAACCCTGCCTGAAAACATGGAACAACCAGTACAAACATACGCGGTGTGAGTTTGTTGATTTAGTGGGCAGTAAAACCCAAACACAACAACGACTGTAGTTTACAATGAAGGGAGTTTACCGGTGTTTACAACGTTACTTTCTGAGACTTCCAGACCCACTCACAGTGTGCCGCGCTGCATCTTCTGTTTCTTTCACTGCAGGGATCCTTTGCACAGCGTCGGCAGAGAGGTGCCTGTCGTCGCCCTGCCACAACAACGCCACCTGCCTGGACCACATCGGCGACTACGTCTGCCTGTGCGACCGAGGAGCTGTGTGGTACATGGGGAAGGACTGTGACGAGCTGTACGACCCGTGCATCCTGGCCCCCTGTGCCAACTGCACCGGCACCCCGGGCGCCGTGGCGTACACCTGCCACTGTCCGGACGGCTTCGCGGGACCTGACTGTAGCCTGGACGTGGACCAATGCGAGAGCAGCCCGTGCCAGGGCGTCAAGTCCCACTGCGTGGACGGGGTCGACGGCTACAGCTGCCACTGTCCCATGGGCCTGGCAGGAGAGGACTGCCAGGACAATGTCACCTTGTGCTCCGCCGAGCCCTGTCGACACCACGTGGGCTGCGTGGACCAGCCCGACCTCGGCTACCGGTGCGAGTGCGCGCCGGGCTACCAGGGGCGCGACTGTGGGCTGGACGTGGACGAGTGCCTCTCCCAGCCGTGTCAGAACGGGGCCATCTGCAAAGACGGCGTGGGCAGGTACCAGTGCTTCTGCGTGCCCGGCTTCCAGGGCTCCCGCTGCGGCCTGGACATCAACGAGTGCGCCTCGCGGCCGTGCCAGAACAACGGCACCTGCGTGGACGAGGTGGACCACTACAGGTGTGACTGTGCTTTGGGCTTCACAGGTGAGGCTCCCTTCCTCTGCTCCGGGCGGGCTGAACATATTCCACACTGACGTTTGGCGTTGCTCTACTTACAGATAAATGTGATCATAAAATAATTTTTTTCACAATGTCATTTTGTAATCTTTCAATCTTTCATCAATTCAATTTGGATCCTTTTGGATGTATAAGTACCCACCAGTTGTTAATGGTTTATAGTTGAACACCAGGTGACAGGCAATACTGTTGTACTCATGACTTGGCCGTGTGCCTGCACTTTTATGAAAGGGGTGAACTGTGAGGTGGAGATCGACGAGTGTGAGGCACGCCCTTGTCATAACGGCGCCACCTGCAGTGACCACGTGGGCATGTACAGCTGTGAGTGTGTGGCAGGCTTCCAGGGCCGCGACTGTGAGGTCAACATTGACGAGTGTGCCAGCTGGCCTTGTCTGAACGAAGGTGGCTGCATTGACTTGGTGAACAGGTAGGAGAGGGACTACAAATCCACACATACCAGGCACAGACAGGCAGACAAACAGACCCAGCTTAGCCTACATATGTCAGGCAAGAGCCAATCAGACCCCATCTGGCAGTCAAGTTTTCCTAGACAGGGATAATCTCGAATCTGAGTCACATTAAGAAGTTGATGAATCAGTGCAGTTTTTGACAACCTTAAAGTCTGATTCTGTTCATCATCTTTCATCATTGTTCTAGATATTTATTCCAACAAATTATAAATACCGTCCATTAACTGTGAATAACTAACTGTGCCTGTGTTCCTGTTTTGTAGTTATGAATGTAACTGCAGTGGAACAGGTTTTGTGGGGGAACACTGTGAAGAGGACATACCCGAGTGTGTTTCAGACCCCTGTCAGCATGGAGGCACCTGTCTGGAGGGGGTCAACCAATACCGCTGCCTCTGTTGGGCAGGTACACACACACGCACACACACACACACACACACACACACACACACACACACACACACACACACACACACACACACACACACACACACACACACACACACACACACATTGCCAACACAGCTGCATCTATTGGCCAGATATACACAAATACCCACTCCATTACCTCTCGTGTTATATTATCACAGAACAAGAGGTTAACTTATAACATTGCTTTTTTTCCACACTTAGCCATAGTAACATTGCCCTCCGCTGTTTCACCAGAAGAGAATATATGGCTTGTAAAGAAAAAGCTTTAGTTTCCAGACATTGTCAAACTACCATGAAAAGCCTTGCTCTTTAACAGAGTATATCACTGGGGTTCCCCACACATGAATCAACTAGATGAAGGGAATACAAAGGCTTTGGTTCAGAGGCCAAGAAGGGTGGAGGAAAAGAAACCGATGCACAACTGCATTATAATGCCACCTAGTGTAGAACTCTGGTAACAACAGCGAGCACTCAGCACTGGAGTGTGCAGTGACAAAACATAGTGAATGAAGCATTAAAACATTAGCTCAGAGGCAGACGTTTACGTTACACTTGTAATTCCTGCTCATGACGTGTGAGCTTGCGTTGGCGTGTGAAACAGGTTATGAAGGGGAGAACTGCCAGACGGACATAGACGAGTGTGCCTGGGAGCCGTGTGAGAACGGAGGCGAGTGTCTCCAGCGCTCCGACACCGTGCACTACGGGGTGCTGAGTGAACTGGACCAGGAATTCAGCTACGAGGAGGCGGCCGGTTTTCTCTGCCGCTGCCCGCCGGGCTTCACCGGTAACCCCCCCCCGTCCACCACACCTCCTCGACCCCGTGTAGCAGCACTGCGCGAGGCTTGTCCGACCCGGTCCGCAGGCTGACGCTGTGCTCCTCTGTCCCAGGGGAGAGCTGCTCGGTGAACGTGGACGAGTGTGAGTCTGGGCCCTGCGTCAACGGGGCGACGTGCCAGGACCTGGTCGACTCCTACCTGTGTGTCTGTGCGCCTGGCTTTACAGGTGAGCCCCCCCCGACCCACCAGACACACAAGGCCCTGAGATGACACACAAACACGCACACATACAGTCATCCTACGTGGTGCAATGTGCCACCAAAGCTACAGTGGGAAGATAATGCTCAGTCGCGCTTCAACTTGTAAGTCGGTAAGGACAGGTTAACCACCGTTGTCCAGGTGACAGAGCAAGTGGCAGGTCCCTAAGTCCCCTTGGCACCATCGCCGCGGCCTGTCCAGAGCAATAAAGGGTTAATCTTGATCCTGCTGATCATTCTTGCTGCCAATTAATTAATAAGAGGATTTGTGACCCTCTGCCAAAGAGAGAAAACACAGCGAAGGCTTGACGTGGAGGACCATAATTAACAGACTAGAGAGACCGGGTCTTGGCTTCCTGACATGGATGGAGAGACCGATCATCAGGGATTGTATTCCAGCAAGGCGCTGGAAGGGCATATGGGTTGGAAGACCAAAACAAAGCCAATAAAACCTGGCCGCCATATGTCAGCTGCCCAACACGGGCATTAAACAGTGGTCTCCCTTGAAATGTATCAGAGGTGTGTGTGTGTGTGTGGAGGGGGGGAGGGGTGGGGGGGATTACGGCAAAGCTGCTTACAAACCTAATCCACGTCTGATGAAGGAGACAGACTTGAAAAGTGGTCCAGAGGTAAACAAGGCCCAGTGAGCTGCCGTTCCCCTCTCTGGTATTCTCTCATGTGAACAGGCTGGTGTTGGGCAACCAGCGCCCAGAGACGTGACGACCCTTCCTTTGCACGTGCACACAAACGCTTGACTTCCCATGTGGACGCGTAAGGTGTTCGTTACTGCCATGGATGTTTATGCCAAAATGTGCCTTTACATTACCCCAACAGGCTTACATAATAACACCAGACAACCCCCCGGTCCATGACCTCAGCCCCTTTTCGGTGGACACATTATGAAGAGTCTGGTCCGGAATCCCCCGTCCCTCCACTGAGGATAACACGCTCTGCCACTAGCGGGCGTCCGTGGCCCGTTCATCGATCAGGGAGTGACCGCCGCGCAGCATTCCTCCTGTCAGCACTGACAGCAGCCAGCTGGTAGGGGAGGCTTATAGCTGAACCCGCCCTGGACTGGTCTACCTCGGGATGGGCTGGGCTGGCCTGGGCTGGGTGGCAGGGAGGAGGTTTGCCGAGATGGGGAGGGAGGAGTGAGCGACGGGAGGAGGGAGGAACCGGGATGGGCTGGGCTGCTTTAATCACTCCTGCCTGCCTGGTACAGAGTGCAGGGGAGTGAGTGGAGGGAGTCGTGGGTGCGTGTTGGAGAGAGGGAAGAGAGGGGGAAGAGAGAAGAGGGAGATAGATAGAGGGAACGAGAGAGAGGGAGGTAGTGGGGGAAATAGTTTTGGTTCAGTTTTTAGAGATCTGTCAAGTGTGTGTGTGTGTGTGTGTGTGTGTGTATGTGTGTGTGTGCGTGCATGCGTGTGTGTGTGGTGTGTGGGTAGACTGCACTGTGGTTCTTCCGTCCCGTGGATTATGGGGAGAATGAGGGGTCGTCTGCTACTGATTCTGGCGGCGTGCTGTGGACCTTTGGCCCAGACAGGTACTGCTGCCCTTTTACAAAGCTACAGCACATGGAGAAATGTTGGCAGGACATCGTGTGCACGCGAGGTGGAGAGCTGGAAAAGGAAGCTGGAAGCGCTTTAGGGAGTGTGGGCGAGAGAGTTCGAGAGGACTTTGCTAATGAAAGTTGACTGCGGCTAACGGCTTACTGTCCATCTAAAGTGTGATGTGGAGGAGCACTAGACTTGTCGGCTTCCTGAACTAATCTGAACGGTAGTTACCTGTCTGGGAGGAAAAGAGAATTATTCTCTATAGCAACGCTAGCATAGTGTCTGACTTCTATCCGATATTTCATAGAATCTAATGAGGTCCAATTACATTTATAGTCATCGCTCAGCTTGTGTTCAGAAAAATTGCTAATCGAATTCAGCGCTAAATGAGTCTTTAGCAAGCCATTTGCAGCCGCCATTTCCTAATTAGCCAAACGATGATTGACTCTTTCCTGCAGAGCTCCTTGTGTGCTCCTCCTGCCTCTCGATCTGTCTGTGTGTATCTATCAGGGTGTTCGGGGCTGTATCCGATGAAGTCATTTGGTGTGGCTGTGCAGACATACGGCCTCCTGTTGGGGCTCGTTATGTTAAGATCCACACGGCTAAGATAGTCTGTGTGGCTCCAGTTAGGACAACATCGTATTTTTTATCAAGCAATTACCACATTATTGGATCGAGGCGTCTGCTTACAGAAAGGCTTAAATAAATCAGTTCCAATCTTTTTTTGAAAGTAGACCCACCACATGAAACATGTAGAGATCCTTGTAAAGCCCCGCTGACGTGGTTCCCTGTCTCCCAGGGGTGCACTGCGAGGTGGACACAGACGAGTGCGCCAGCGGGCCTTGCCAGAACGGCGGGTCCTGCGAGGACGGCGTCGCCTCCTACACCTGTCGCTGCGCGGACGCCGAGGCTGGCCGCGAGCCCTGGGGAGGCCGCCACTGTGACACGCCGCTGACCGGCTGCCAGACGCACGGCTGCCAGCACGGAGCCACGTGCGTCCCACTGCTGACCGAGGACGGCCTGCACAGCTTCTCCTGCCTGTGCCCGCCCGGCTTCACGGGGGGCCGCTGCACCGTCCCCACGACCTTCTCCTTCAGCACGGAGGGCTACGTCCTCGTCCGCCTGCCTGAGGTGAACAACGGGAGCCAGGGAGAGGCCCACCACCCGGGGCTCCAAGTGCTGCTGCGCTTCAGGACCACTCTGCCTGACATGGTGCTCTTCTACCGGGGCAACACCCAGCACTACGTCTCCCTGGAGATGGTCGCGGGGCTGCTCCAGGCCAGGGTGCGGTCCGGGAAAGTGCTGCAGGTGACCTACCCACAGCCAGTCAACGACGGAGAATGGCACGAAGCCAGCGTGACCATGGACGAAAGGTTGGTTCTGGTCGTCAGAGGGCCGGGCTGTGAGGATGAGGAAGGCTGTACGCTGGACAACGAAGGGCACAACGACATCATCTTCCTGCAGCCCAGCTCCTTCTCCATGGTGTACGTGGGAGGCGCTCCCCCGAAGTACCTCTCCAACACAGCCAGTAAGACGGGCTTCCTGGGGTGCATGGAGGACCTCTGGGTGGACCGCCAGCTGGTGCTGACCCAGCGCCTGCCCACCCAGCAGGTCAGGGACATGCAGCCGGGCTGCAGCAGGACCGAGTGGTGCCGTGATGAGCCCTGCTCCAGGCATGGCCACTGCGTGGACCGGTGGATCAGCTACGCCTGTGACTGCCACAGACCTTACTACGGTGACAACTGTGAAGAAGGTAGGAACGATCGTTTGTCGTTGAGACTGTTTCATTTGTAAGCAATGTGAATAAGTAACATCATCATTTAATCACAGTGTAACTAACGGGGTCTGGCTTTATACTATTTAATTTAATTTTTGTTATACTTTAATTTAGAGACACCCCCTCTAAACATGATCTGAGTACAGACAGAATTTTAAACTAGTAATAGCCCACTCAGCAGGAAATGTATGTTTTTCAATATATATTTATGAAGAAACAGAATAGGAAAACTCCTCAGCTGACTCCAGTGTCTCCTTTCATTTCCCCCCCAAAAAACATCCTCTACGTCTGCTCTCCCCTCACAGAGTACCCATCCTGGACCTTTGGCCATGAGAACACTACCAGCTACGCCTCCTACAGCATTAATACCACCCATGGAGAGAACTTCACCATATCCTTCTTCCTTCGCTCCCTCAAGCCCAGTGGGCTGCTCCTTCAGCTGGGCAGGAAGGCGCAGCCTTACCTCACCCTCTACCTACGGAATGGAACTGTCTACTTCTACAGCAAGCACACCGCCGTGCCCTCTGAATCCAAGTCCATAACCGACGGACGCAAGGAGTTAGTCACTGTCAAGGTGCACCACGGCACTGTGGTCTGGCCCGAGGCCGGAATCCAGGTGGCCCTGGCCAGGGTGAGTGTGGAGGCTGGGGACGTGGCCTACATAGGGGGTCTCCCTGCTGGGATGAACACTGCCTCCTGGGGAGGGGCCTTCAAGGGCTGCCTGCAGGACATGCGCCTGGACCACATTCGCCTGACCACAGGAGACCACATTCAGGATGGGAAGGGATTCAACACAAGCATGGCAGAGAATGTTTTAAATGGATGTCAGACTGACAATACATGCAAGGTAAAGTGAAGCAGTTTTTTTATTTTATTATCTTCTATCTTTTATCTTGATCATGCATTTCCCTTTTCATTTATAGGGGTAAATACTGGTTCCTCTGTGTATAATAATACATTTTAGAGTTACAAATGTACGGTATCCAAGGGCCTTGCTGTTAAAGCATAATATGTGATATTTCCTCCTGGCTATTACCTGTTAGCTAATATCCAAAATGATGCGACAGGTGAAAACATCTGTTCCTCTTTAAATGTGATGACTAAGAAGATATTGGTGCATCAAACTAAAGGGTCTGGAAGTGGAGCGGGGAGGTTTATTTATAGTGCATTCAAACAGGGCCTCTCTGAGGCTGCATTCCTTCCATCCATCCGTGTGTCTCTCGCTCTCCGCTGCTCTAGGGGGACCCGTGCCTAAATGGAGGAAGCTGTGATGTCACCTGGAACGACTTCTTTTGTGACTGTCCCGCGGGCTTCACTGGCAGGGTGTGTGAAACGCGCCTGTGGTGCGTCAACGACCCCTGTGGCAAAGGCGGCCAGTGCGCTGACCTTTCCGATGGCTATGAGTGTGAGTCACAGAAGTCTCCGTGTTTCCGTATGCCGTTCCATTAAGCAAAGCCGCCTTCCAGAGAGCGCTACCTTTAAAGGTTAGGGAAAGAAATGTGTCTGCACTGCTCCGTCGTGTTGCTCACTCTGTTGCACATCTGCTCCCCAGGCCTCGCCAATGCTACCTTCCTGGACAACGCGTTGCAGTACAGTGCCAACAGCTCTCTCCTGGAGCCAGTCACCAGCGTCACCATGGCGCTGCGCACGCGGGAGGACAGCGGGGTTCTGCTGCGGGCCACCCGCGGAGACGACGTCCTCTGCCTGGGCCTGCTCAACGCCACGCTGCTGGTGAAGCTCCGCAGCGGCGCGGGCCAGCTGCTGGCCTTCACCAGCGAGTGGCCCGTGGCCGACGGAGCCTGGCACAGCGTCCGCCTTGCCATGGCCCACCCTCTGCAGGAGGCGTCCCGCTGGCACCTCACGGTGGACGGCCTGGCGGCGGGCACCAGCATGGGCTTCGGGGGCAACCTCAACTTCCTCAACGACACCACCGTCTGGCTGGCGGAGAACCTCACCGGCTGCCTCGGGGAGGTGCGGGTGGGCGGGGTGTACCTGCCCCTCCTGGACCTCAAGGAGGCACCACAGGCCGCCTACTTTACCAGGCAGGGGGGGCAAGCACCTGAGCTGGGCTGCACGGGAGCTCCGGTGTGCGAGGACCAGCCGTGCCTCAACCAGGGCACTTGCCTGGACATCTTTAACCTGTTCAACTGCAGCTGTGAGGCCGGCTGGGAGGGCCCGCTGTGCCAGACGGACACGGACGACTGCGCCTCGGGCCCCTGCGTCTATGGCAGTTGCATTGACCTGCTGGGCGGCTACCAATGCGAGTGCCAGCACGGCTACAGAGGCCCGGAGTGCCAAGAGGAGCTGGAGGACTGCCTGGAACACAGCTGTGAGAACGGAGGCTCCTGCACGGAGGAGTCGGGATCCCACAGATGTGTCTGCGCGCCTGGCTACAGCGGCAAGCGATGCCAGTGAGTGCACACACCACGCCACGCCAGGGCCTTAGCTAGGGCCTGGATTCATAAATCTACATCTTGAGTGCACGTTCTGACAGGTGTACTCTCTTTGTGTTGTCTTGAGCAGGCATTTCCCGCCTCAGGAGTGTGAAGAGAACGTTACGTGTCTCAATGGAGGAGTCTGCGTGGACGGGGTCTCTGGAGTGAACTGCACCTGCAAGCCAGGCTTCTTCGGAGACAGGTCGGAAACCAGTGGGACCAGCACACAGGGTCCCAACATGAAATGTCAGGACACTGATTCTAGGTGAAATGATGTGTGTGACAACACTGTGTGTTCACGTCCCTTTGACCCCGCCAGGTGTGAGACGGAGACGGACGAGTGTGAGTCGGCGCCATGTTTGAACGGCGGGACATGCCGTAACCGAGTGAACGGCTTCCAGTGTGTGTGTGTGCCCGGATTCACGGGAACACTGTGCGAACGCACTGTAAGTGCCCTCAGTAGACTCCTAAGAAATACTGCAGTATAATTAAGGACATCGGACTCATTTTGAATTGTATGGTTAGCAAACAACGTCAACGCTACCACTGAAGAGACCCAACAAGTGCACATTAGCAGTAATGTCTTGGTCTGACAAGAGTATGTTTTTTTGTGCCCCTTACAGAAACAGGAGCAGAAGGAGCACGTTCCATGGCTGGTGGTGGCCATCCCTCTGACCAGCCTGTGTGTGCTGGTCGCCATCGTCACAATGTTCTGCCTCATTGTCACGGCCCGAAAGAAGCGCCAGTCGGAGGGCACCTACAGCCCCAGCTCCCAGGAGGTGGCGGGGGCACGGCTGGAGATGGGCAACGTGCTGAAAGTGCCCCCGGAGGAGAGGCTGATATGAGGCCGCGTCCGGTCCGCTAGCCCCCCCCCCCCCCCCCCCGCCTCGGACACGGACACGACACCGTCCGGAGGCGTCCAGGGAACTGTGAGGGAACACCAGCCGTGGTGTGGACACGTGCCCTCACAGTGGTGCCCCCCTGCTGGCTCCTCCTGCCCTGGGGGGGTGGGGGGGGGGGGGTTTGGAGGAGCTAGGCTGGATCAAGCTCTGATCCCTGGACTGGGGAGGATGACGAGAGTCTGAGCCTCATCACTGGTAAGGAGAGAGCCGGGGTAGGAAGCCTTCCTCGCTTAACCGTCTCAGGCTCTGTAGTCGGGTGGAGCCTCATCTGGTTCTGCTCTGCTGAAGGACTGGTAGTCTAAACTGAACCAACTGCGTGTCTCTCGATCTACCTGCAAAACTGTGACAAAGTTATGGGACCCATTCTGACTATGACGGTTCTAAACATTGTATTTTTTTCTATTTAAGTGCACAGTAAATGAATTAGGCAAACCACTATACTTAATTTGTCCTGTATGTGAATGTACCCTGATGTGTTTTTTTTTTGTGGTCTGTGTTTGTGTCTGAACATGTCGTGTGCTTTCAAAGAAAACCACCCTGAGTGGTGGGCTGACTCCGCTCTGAAGCAAAGTCCTTTTTTGTCCTTAAGCTCCGCTGCCACTCTGCTCAGTGAGGCCGCCCTGCTGTCCGTCACGCTGGCCTCGCCTTGTGCCACTCACTTCACCCACACAGCTTTACTCCCCACTGTCGGTGCTGCAGGCAGACTTAGTCTTGCGTCGTTGTGTTCTCACGTCGTTTCTCACGCCAAACTCTTTTTATGTACGTGTTGACAGAGGGAAACGCAGTGCGTTCAGCTGAACGCAAATCATCGGAAAACGTGTGATCTGAAACGTCAGTGTATCCCTTGGCTTATTCATTGGGACGACAGGGAAATGTGTATCAGAAGACGAGTCGCTTGGGTGTGCCTTTACATTTTACACGCGACGCTAACGAACCCCTCATCTGCTTGTCCGTGCTTTCAGTGGGCTCCTGCGAGCGTGTCTGTGTCTAAAAGGGAAGGTGTCTGAGCTGGGGCTCACCGTGGTGATTGTACTCGGGTGGTTTGTGCGCTGTGTTAGGGAAGCGGTGCGATCACCCTGGTCCTCTCTGCCCTCGCATGGCCACGCGCGCAGGGTTAAAACGGGGTCCTAATGGAACCACAAACACCGATAGGGTCTAATGCTTCATTCCAGGGTAATGGAGGGTGTTGTAAGTGGTGTTATTTATATTTCACAGAGCACACACTGGAACTTGTATTGCTAGGCTGCGGATAGAGCTCTTGGGTGTCACGGCTATGTGGAGCATGGTAGTCGCCTTACACTGGATTCTGTTCCGCTCCAGCTTCACCATGTTAAGTGAATCACAGTTCAGTGTGTACGGAGGCATCGGTGAAAATGTGAACGTGGATTTTTTTTCTCCAATCTAGATAGTGACGTTGTAATATTGTGTATTTGTATATAAGGTCATTCATGAAATGTTTTCGTATAGTGGATGCTAGCCACACTATGTCTCAATGAATGAAAATGATAATAAAACACTGAAAGATAATGGCTTTAGTGATGTGCGTTGTGTATGTGGTCTGCTCATTATAGCGACAGGCCTTATAAACTGTTTAAAGGCGTTCAAATGTGCCATTTAATTTAAACCCACTGTTAGAAAAATACATTTCCTCCTCTCATTTGAAAGGAGGAATGTGACTTTATTTCTAAATATAGCCTTCTTATCCAAAGAGACTGATAGTAATTGGACTCTCAATGTGAAACATGGGGATTCATTCAGTCTGAGATGAACATTTGGAATGAATTTCTTTTAGGAAGGGAAACTGGCTGGAATGCCTTCATTTTCCTTTCTAAAAGAAGCCAGATAGATTTAAATAAAAGGAATTGGCTCTAAAGCCAAAGACAGAGACCTGTGTAAAGGGGATAGATAGACAGCATCAAACATACAGGAGGGAGTGTCAGGGACTGGGTCAGACTATTGTGTCTTTAAATCGCTGACATGGTAGGTAAGCGCATACATTTTTGTATGATCACGCGAATAAGTCTGAGAAGTTCCAGTCCAGCCACACCTGACTCAAATCCTGATTTACATCCTATCTCCGTCCTCCTTCCTCACAGCCCTCCGTCTCTCCCCAGGGCTTCCTTTGATGATCTAATGGTGAATTCCTCAGTGGCCCTGCGAGTCTCCCACCCAGGGTGGCTGCTGACTTGGCCAGAACTCCTCTCTCTAATGAAAGGTAGTGGAGCAGGAGCCCAGGTCGCTTGGCCTCCTCCCTCATAACTCTTAGCGTGGGGGCAGAGGAGCAAGGAATGTTGCTTGGATAGATTCGCAGACGCACACACACGCGAGCACACAACGTACGCGCGCGCGCACATACACACACACACACACACACACACACACACACACACACACACACACACACAGAGAGAAACACGTAGCTACTCTAACACAGACTCACACTAAAGAGGGATGAAACACAAACAGATAACCTTGGTCTCTGAGCTGGAGAAATGATAACTAATGATCCGGAGCGATGACTCCGAGGCAGGCCATCCATTAGCGGCAGCCGGGGCTTGGAGGTGCAGTGGGAGGGAGGAGGCGGCCCAGCAAGACGGATGAAGAGAAACTTTGGGAGGCAGTCACATGGCTCTGGCAGCCAGTTGAGCTCTGCACTCCTGTCTCCTCCCCTCCTCTCCTCTCCTTTTCCCTCCACCCCTCCCTCCCTCCCTCCACCCCCACCCCCCACCCCCACCCCGACGCCTAAGAGATGGGTGCCCCCCCCCCCTCCCTCCGTGCTCCCCCTGCGCCGCCTCGCTGCCTGCCTGGCGAGTGACAGGCCTGACAGACGAGGGCTGTTCCTGGGTAAGTATCATGTCAGGGAGAGGCGGCACGCGGCGGGAAGCGGAGCTGCGCGGTGGTGTCAGCCATCATGGTGCCAGCTCCGGGTCTAATGAGGGAGACGGCCGTCTCCTCGTTCCCCCCTCAGTGTCAGGAATCGCCGACAAATCAGCTGCGCGTCACGGCGGCCACAAATGATATGTTGACAAATGCAGATATTTCACTTTTAATTGACACTAAGAGATGGAGATGATCCGGCTGCCAGGGCATCAGAGGAGACAATGCCAAGAGGCGCTGGGAGGGAGCGGGGGGGGGGGGGGGGGATGGCGGGGGCGATGAGGAAGAGGAGAGAGAGAGAGAGAGAGAGAGAGAGAGAGAGAGAGAGAGAGAGAGAGAGAGAGAGAGAGAGAGAGAGAGAGAGAGAGAGAGAGAGAGAGAGAGAGAGAGAGAGAGAGAGAGAGAGAGAGGGAGAGAGGTGGAGGGGATCTGGGGAGATGTGAGGCGCGCCGGAGAAAAGAAGATGTTGGAATAAGCTTGGAGAATATTTGCACAGGGTGTCATTTCCCTGGGCTGCATTCTCCCCCGTGTCTGGATGAGCGAGAGAAGAAAGGCAAGGGGAGATTAGAGGTGCGTTTCTGAGGCTCGTCACCGGCGACAGCCACAATTACACAAACAGTGGTAGAGAGGTGCTGCGGGCTCTCCACTGACAGACGGCTCTGAATCAGGGCTATCTGTGCGTCCCCTGCTCATTTAGACAGACCCTGGGATCCTCTCTGCCTGGGACACACCTCGGCCTCTCTGTTAAGATGCTGCAGGAGAGTTACGCAGCGGCATTGAACTCTAATTGTTCGTTGTTTCATTTACAGAGTGTGAACTAATGTGTGTCTGTCTGGAGAAGAAAGCTCAGTAACGAAGACTGTGTTGATGTACAATGAATTACGTGTAAACTGAATTGATGATCTATTTAATTTTGATATTTTTAACATAAGTCACAACGACATTTCAAAAGCAGGAACTATCAATTTGAGTCTTGTGTGCAATTTGTTTAGTGTAGAAAAAAAAGCTTTATGGAGTCTTGTCTGCAGCATCAAACTGTACAAAAACCTGAAAGAGACATTGGTTAACCTTTCCCAGGCAATCTTTTGATGTGCTTTGAAGGTTTCTGTAACATTTTGTCACTCAGAAATACATTGTGGGATGCAGCAACGGAGCTGAACAGAAACCTAACCTGTAATTGGCTTAGTGGTTAAATTTCGTCCAGGAGAATTGAAGAATTCACATACGGGCTTTGGTTTGGATTTGCAGTCTAAACAAACCAGATCTTATTCACGCTCAACTCAACAAATTCTATCACCTACATATATGTAATCCTTTTTGTGCTCAAATCAGACACGATCGTTGCAGGCCTGGTGTTCCATCAGTGTGATCTCTAGAGAGGAGAAAGGCATGACCCTCCAGAGCTGCAGTACTTCTTTCTCACCACTAGAGAGCAAAATCGAGCTGCAGCAGCATCTCTACGTGTTGACCGGAGAAAAGAGTAGCTCCCAGTTTAAACGTGTTTATTCCACATTTCTGGACCGGATCATCAGAACTCTTTAAATGGCAATCCGTCTTTTTCCCGTCATCTTTCATGAATAAAGCCATGGCCCTGAGTGTTGTTCACACACTCGCCGGCACCACGCTCCGTCTGATGCTTAAACACACACTCGAAAATCCCCACTTATTCTCTCTCTCTCTCTCACACGCACACACACACACACACACACACACACACACACACACACACACGCACACATACACACACGCAGAGCCTCATCTTTGCAGCTAATAGTTTCAGGTCACCGTGGAACATCATTAGGTATCTAGCTGTCAGCCGGCTCCTTGGATGCTAAATTGGACGAGTGGGTGAGAATGATACCGCCGGATAATGACTCAATTGCATATTGTCTGATCCGCGAAAAAGCCCTGTCCCTTCTCCCCTTAAAGTATCCATTAGAATGGAAGGCAGACTTTCGGAAAACACCTCAGGAATCGACCGCCGTTTGCCTGAATCACTTGACTCGAGGGTCTTTTCTTACGGAAGTGGGACTACCACGCCTCACCACGGAGTCTCACGCTGGGGCCAAAGAGTATATTTACTCTGCTGATGAATCTTGTGTTAATTGCGCA
This sequence comes from Galaxias olidus, assembly GCA_026901105.3. NCBI lineage: Eukaryota > Metazoa > Chordata > Actinopteri > Galaxiiformes > Galaxiidae > Galaxias > Galaxias olidus. Next base: position 432,992 of record JAPMUY010006216.1, read on the forward strand.
TGCCGGCGCATTGTATCACTACGTGGAGGGAATGTTAATGTGGACCCTGGGGTGGGCCTGAGGGAGAGGGAGACATCCCTCATTAAAGTAATTACACCTGCCTGAGAGGTTCCCTGGCCTAGGAGTGGCTGCAAACCCACACTTTCTCTCTCTCTCTCTCTCTCTCTCTCTCTCTCTCTCTCACAAACAAACACACACACACACACACACACACACAGCCAGACACACACACAAGCAAACAAACAGTCCAGGGACCCACAACAACACACCGAATAGCCACAAAGCTCAAGAGCATATTCTGGTCATAATAACACCTGACAGTAGTAAGAAAGCCACACCAAACGCTTAGGTTCCAGATTCCTCCATAGGACCAGAGCGTGGGGACAGGGTTAACCTGGAACTGGAGCAGCTGTCATCGCTGGTGGACCCGACAGGGGTCAAGGCTGGGGGTCACGGCCAGGCTCCGGCCAAGGCCCACTCTCACGTCGGCGAGCCGGAGAGGTGGCGGGGGAGCGCGGCGCTGTTTGTCTGATCGAGAAACCGTGGGGAGGAGGAGAACAACAGAGCTAATTAGCCGAGAGGAGCTGCCAGCGCCCAGCCAAGTGGCTCAGTGCCAGGCCAGCACACACCGACAGGCAGCGCAGGCAGGCAGGCAGGCAGGCAGGCAGGCAGGCAGGCAGGCAGGCAGGCAGGCAGTCAGGCAGGCAGGCAGGCAGGCAGGCGGCTGCTGGGCCATGGACGTGGACATGAATGGGATGGATGGGTGGGTGGACTGGCGGATGGACAAACGGACTGACGGACGGACGGATAGATGGATGGATGGATGGACAATGGTTGGATAAGGGGAAACCCATCCATTAAACAGGGGTTGGTGCCCTGAGAAGAGACAGGCAGAGAAACAGAGTGGAGAGTAGTCATACAGGGAGTGATGGTGGGAGGGAGGAAGACAGGCAGACAGACAGGTAAACAAGAGAGGGAGACGGGCTGATGGGGAAGTGCAGAAGAGAGACAGACAGGGAGACAAACAGGTACACAAGAGAGGGAGACGGGCTGAGAGGGAAGTACAGAAGAGAGACAGACAGGGAGACAGACAGGTACACAAGAGAGGGAGATGGGCTGAGAGGGAAGTACACAAGAGAGACAGACAGGGAGACAGACAGGTACACAAGAGAGGGAGATGGGCTGATGGGGAAGTACAGAAGAGAGACAGACAGGGAGAATTAAAAGAGTGGAATAAATAACAGTCAGTTTAATTAAGCTGAAGCTGAAGGGCCAAGCAACGCATCGATCAGTGGGCTCGCCGCGTAGTGTGTGTGTGTGTGTGTGTGTGTGTGTGTCTGTGTGTGTGTGTGTGTGTGTGTGTGTGTGTGTGTGCGTGTGTGTGTGTGTGTGTTTGTGTGTGTGTGTGTACATACTTCAACTTACCTTGGTGTTATTGCTGGAGTGAGAACCAGGTCCTTAATAAATCCTTCAACTTCAGTCTCACCCAGCTCCTGTGTTAGCTCCAATGTTGGCACCTGTGTGTGTGTGTGTGTGTGTGTGTGTGTGTGTGTGTGTGTGTGTGTGTGTGTGTGTGTGTGTGTGTGTGTGTGTGTGTGTGTGTGTGTGTGTGTGTGTGTGTGTGTGTGCGCGCATACTTCAACTTACCTTGGTGTTATTGCAGGAGAGAGGCCCTGGCCATGATAAATCCTTCATCTTCAGTCTCACTCAGCTCCTGTGTTAGCTCAATGTTGGCACCTGTGTGTGTGTGTGTGTGTGTGTGTGTGTGTGTGTGTGTGTGTGTGTGTGTGTGTGTGTGTGTGTGTGTGTGTGTGTGTGTGTGTGTGTGTGTGTGTGTGTGTGTGTGTGTGTGCGTGTGTGCTGTGTAGTCTATTTTATAAAGCTATGCTGATGCACATAAAAAAAGGTATCAAAGCCCCTCCTCCATCCACACCTGTGTACCTCCGGTACAGAAGAATGACTTCCCCTGGCACGCTGTCCCTCCCTCTGCCAGTGAAAAGTGCTGCCTC
>JAPMUY010006216.1:440000-441401 GCA_026901105.3 Galaxias olidus
TGTTTGTGTGTGTGTGTGTGTGTGTGGGCCCCCTGGGGCGAGAAGCAGACTGCTGGGGCTGATGCAGGAGCAGAGCTGGGATCATGGAGGCAGCACTGCAGGCATCTGCCCCACGGAAGCGGCACCAGCCCCACACAGCTGGCACCAAGGCCTTCATGTGCCAGGAAATGGCACGCCTCTCTGACACCCCCCCATACTACCACCCTGCCCCCTCTCCCTCCCTCCCACCCTCCAGCAAAACCTCCAGTCGCTCCTCACACTCCGACATGTTCATTATGCTCACCTCCATTTCAAACAAACAAACAAAACTATCGATTTATTTATAAAAACAATGAATTATAATGATTAAAATCTTTTTATTAAATATCTATTTTATTTTTTCCACAACACACCCAGTTAGTGTTTAAGCAGAACCTGTGTTTTTTTCCCATTAAGATTACCGTTGAAGAAAGCTTACATTAGGTTTTTTTCTAGAACGACATTATTATTTCATCAGGAAGTTTATTGTGGCATTGATTTCAGCCTCTTTTTACATGCAGCACAACTAACAAAAACATAAGCAATGCTTAAACAACACCTTCAACCAAGGGCCTATTTACATACGAGGCCCTTTGGGGAATTTTAAGATGGACGATTTGACAATTACACATCCTCGCATGTTGAAAGCCTTCGTTTTCCCCAGAGGACCCGGATAACATGGCAAACTGTACATACGCATGCATCTACATATTTCTACCTAGATTTGATTTTAATGTCGGCTGATTTATTATACGCGAGTGGATGTGCGTGTATGTGTGTCTGTGCGTGTCCATCTGCGTCCGTGTGTGTGTCTGCGCAGGTCTATGGTTTTGCGGTGACCGTGGGTTTGGAAGGCCGAAAGACATTGAGTCCAGACTACATATCTCCGGGTTCCGTAGGGCACAGCGTCCGTCACCCCGTCCACCACACAGACAACCTGCCGAGAGAGAGACAGGCCCTCACGTCGGATTACTCCCCTGTGCTGAGGAGCCTGCTCTGGGCTTGGCCGGCAGGGCACGCAGGGCCAGCTAACAGGAGCAGGCCCCAGCCATCCGCCCTGCACCCACACACTGAAAGGACTGGGGGGACAATTAGGGGAGGCCTGGACGCCACTCTGCTGCTCACCTGTCAGCCGGCCCGCTGACGTGCGTAGGTGCAAATTGACGCTTGTGCCACTGCCTCCCAGACAGGAGAGCCAGAGCAGGGACAAATCTCCTTAACAAACCCCAGTGTCCTGTCAATCAGCTCAGGGGCCACCTCAGAGACCCCTGCCGGGACCCGGGACAGGCGCGGCGCTCCCTGGGCAGAGCGAGGCAGGCGGGCAGGCAGGCCAGGCAGGCCAGGCCACCGCAGGCTGTCACTGGAGCAGAGGTGACATAGGTG
>JAPMUY010006226.1:0-72500 GCA_026901105.3 Galaxias olidus
CACCAACCTGATTGTTCTGGGGAGTCGCGTGTCTCAAAAGGTTGAGAACCACTGGCTGTAGCCATGCTTATTCGGCAACTTTCAACAGTTAAAGCACAGGCCCTACAGCAGCAATTACAGCTCTACACGTAGTTCTGTTTAAAGATTTGACTCATTGAATGTAACATTAAAAATGAAGGCAAATTAAGTCTTGAGTCTTTGTATCGAAGCATGTCACACTACATGCCTGGACCTAAACTTTTCATGTTTGTGGTCGTTTCTAGGTTAATGGAGCAAATTTAATGGCATTTTGTGTGGTTTTTATATAGGCTTGATGGGAACAGTACAGCAAATACACCTGTTTTTCTCATATCATAACATGGTGTCTTTCCCCCCACATTTTGAAGCTGAGGTGGCGAGACTGTTTGCGCCTTACCGGAGTAGGAGGCATCCAACAACTCCACTGTCCTCTCTGCGAACACCACCTGCGAAGGCACAGCGCAGTACATATACACACAGCTTTTTTGGTTTAGGTGATCATATGGCAGACACAGTCCCCTCAAAATCCATAAAATTTGAACTTGCAGCAGTTGGGCTTGGGGAGAAAAGGATCTCATTTCAAGGTACAACCGTGCTTGTTAAATAGTTGCATGTTTTCAATTCACATCATTTAATTTTGTCTAATGGTTAGTGAACAGAATGTAAGAGTGATGTCTCTGATCTGCTTCTTTTTGTTTTAGGAAGGGACGACGATCCAGAAAACCTAAGAACCCAAATCGAAGAAAGTTTCACACAGTTGAGAGACACAGGGGGGTTTGAGCTACTGAGAATATCAGGTACAACACGCAGCCGGAACCTGTGCGTGGTTCCAAGCCCGGACCACGGATACACAGTGCAGTATCTCCGTAATCCACAAACGGCAATTGGACAAGCAACGATCTTTATTAGACCGTTGCAGAGGAGCATTGATTTGGAAGATGTAAGATAGTCATTAAAGATTTGGGAGTTTCTTTTGAACTTGCTTTTTAAAAAAATTGCAACTTTATAAGCTGGATAAATACTCAAATAAAAACACCACTCTGTGCTGTACATCGGTGCATTGAAGACAGTATGGCAGTTTAAACTAATTCTAATGTGTTCTATCCCATTTGTAGACCCGTACATCCCTTCAACAAGGACCACACACAAAATGCCTAATGTGTGACAAAGAAATCTACTTCAATCAAATGAAGAATCATATTAAAAATTGCTCAAGGTAGGGGTGACCCATTTTGCTTTTCAAATTTATTTTATTAGGTCATCACCTGCTCTGTTTTAGACGGGTGCTGTTCAGCTCAATGAATACAAATGTTTTCGATCGCTATTATATAAACATTTATTTGAACCCTTCTTGCAGCTTGCCCAGTGTAGCAGGAGATTTAGTTAATAATCAGAATAGGGAGACTCACAATGCTTCAGCCAGGGCAGAGGAACCTTCCACCAGCAACAGGGAAGCACAGGGTGCGCCGTTTTCTCATTCAGCCAGGGCAGAGGAACCTTCCACCTCCAACAGGGAAGCACAGGTTGCCCTGTTTTCTCATTCAGGTAGAGGAAAGTCACTGGTAGGGCACACTTTAGGTAAATATAGTGAAAGTTGGAGAGTGCTTTTGACACATGGCTTATCCTGAGAAAGACTTATTTTAAGTGTTGAGCTGTACACTTGTTTTTAACAGTTTCTCTTACTGTTTCCTATGATTATGCATTTTTATTCTAGGGTGGAAGACTGAACCTGATCAAAGCAGGGCTGCATGGCTCTATACATCAGCATTACTTTCCCATTATGAGACTGGAAAGGAGCTGGTTCTGAGAATGGATTTAAGAGAAAGTATTGAGGATCAAGAGAGAGCACTCCTCTCCTTTTACAAAGCCCCCAAGACGGAGTGGGCACATCCTCTAAAATGTAGACTGGATGGTATGGATGGTGTATTAATTGAAAATAGACAAATTGTTCAATGTTTTGTTCACGCCAAGTCTCAAGAGATTTCCGTTTTCCACAGGGGATGCTGCTGTTGGACAAGGGGTCAACAGATTCTTTTTTTCCAAGACTATTTCACTGTTGCAATTTGGCTTTCATTTGAATTTTGGTATGTGGAAGCTGAACAAAACACTACATTTTTATGAACGTTGGTGTATTGCTTGGCAGGGAATAAATAAGGTTACACCTCTTGCACTACTCACTGGCTTACCTGACAAAAGAGTTTAAAATATGTTCTAATACCACTTTATTCATTATAGGGAACACCGATATTACAAGATTGTTTGATGGAGAGAAAGATCACCTAATTCCATCCACCTGTCAAACTATGCTTGAGAGTGGTATTTTCTTGTTGGCAGGTTAGAGAGTAAAGGGTCTGCATGCAGGTTTAAATTGGTTATGTCTGTTAATGCCAAAAGGTTTGTCTACATTAATACCTCTGAAGGTAAAAAGCATTTTATTTCTCTCTGTAGGCAGGATGATGGGCCATTCATTTCTACACAGTGGACCCTGTGTATCTGGCATAAGTCCTGCTATCATCCATGTCCTGTTTGGAGGACCACCTGAAACTGCCACAATTCAGATTGAGGACTGTCCGGATCTTGATATACGCAGGACCGTTCAGTTGGTATGAAATGTGGTTGTTTGCTATTATCTTTTTACCATGTTCTTACTATTGATAAACAACTATGATTGATGTGGTTATATGATGCTCACTGGTTACATTCAGCTGTACACTTAAGAGTGCAGTATTGCAGGAAATACCTCCTTCAAAACAACATTGCACTTGATTGTTTTTATAGAGGTTCGTTTTTGCTTTCCAGCTTGAAGGTGAAACTGTGTTGACAGAAGAGGAAGAGGATAGTGTCCTTCAACTTGCTCTGTCCTGGGACTTTCCTGGTGTCACTAAAACCAATCGAAGATGGCTTTATGAGCATCTTCTGTCACATGCGGTGAGTGCTGATGCAGAACAAATGAGGTTGAAATGCTATTTCACTCATTTTCTCAGGTATAATAAAACAACTACATTGGTTAAATTTTAGTGATTTGCTTTTAGCACTTAAGAACAGCGTTTGTATTATATTATAAACTTGAAAGTGCCGTTGAGATTTAAACAACTCTTTGTATGTTGCAGTAAGTAAACCACTCCCAGTCACATTTCCATACAGCTTTTGTTTAAGTTAATCCATATGTGCTAATTTTATGCATTTCTTTTCTGTTTTGGGACTCTAGGTTATTGCCCGAACAAGCCGCCAAGTAAAGCAACTGAGGAAAGGGTTAAAGGAGACCATGGTGTGGCCACTGCTGACAGAAAGAATAGACATCATTCCTCTATTCTTACCAAGGGACTCAGAAACTGCTCCCAGTTCTGAGGTAAATATCAACCACACTTTCCAAATGAAACAAAACATAGTTCTTTAGAGACTTTCTCCAACCTAAATATTTTACACAGTCTGTTATACAAAGGATTGTGTGGCCTGGTATGGAAGAACAAGAGGATGAGGAAGAATGCCTTTTGGAAGACAAATGCAGAGTAGCAGGATACCTTCGGCGTTTCATTGAGAATGGTAATCTGTACTCTGGAAGCCACAGATTACCTATAGTATTTGAATATTATACTGAAATTGGGGTGACTCATCATATATCATGCATAAAATCATATCATGCATGAATGGGAGGAAATCATACGTGAGAATAATGATACTCAAAATGTATCTATTGAATGACCTATGAGTAATAAGGAAGACCTAAAAAATTCTTTTAATTATTTGATCATGAAAGTGGCCTTTCACAGATTTTCTATATATATATATATATATATATTTTTCTTTCTTTTCCTCACATACCAATGTTTGGTTTTTTGGGTCGTGCAATCAGCCATGGCCATCGTGATGTAGCGTTAATTAACAATTTCAATTCCGGTGGTCAGAAAATGTTTTTAATTTTACTTCCATTGATCCTGTGACCTGAACTTGTTCGGTATACTTCATTCATTTTGCTTAAACTTATCGTTTTAGAAAATGAGTGAAGTAACCCTCTAACTTTTTTTATCCTAGCATCCAGTGCGCAGCGCAGCACACTTCTGAAATTCTGGACAGGATGGGATCTCTTGCCCAGAGAACTGACAGTGGAAGTGGTCAACAGTAATCTGCCAAAGTCCTCTACCTGTTTTGAAGCACTTCGTCTTCCTGCACACTACTATGACTACGAAGCATTTGTGACTGACCTTCAGGCTTGCATAAACTCCTCTGACACTGGCTTTGGTCTGGTTTAGGAATAACAAAGTACAAGTTGACATGTGTAGCTCTAATCTTCTTTCTCAGAAAATGTTTATTATCATTTACAAGTTAACGTGAGCAGTACATTCATTATTTGCTTCTTCTGTTTTACGCCTTCATTTGAAGTGCATTGTATTATTGCCTAATCGGCCTTTGTTATTCTATTGTGAAGACAGTTAATTTGTTCGAGCTGCATTACTGTTACATTGGTCTTGAACTCTTAACATGTAAACATTTGTATTGTCAGCCTTGTTCATTCTTGCACACCTTAAGTGCAATAATCAATTTAATTGTGATTGACTTAACATTGAAGTAAACTTGAGTCACAAAATTAAACTGTTATATTTGGGGTCTCTACAACCGTGTTCAGTACTGTATCTTTCCCTCTACCTTAAATGTTCCACGTTATAACTCTGTCTGGGTGACATGACGCCACCAAAGACAATTTAATGGTCAGTACACTCCGTATTCCCTCAAAGATTTGACTAAATAATGCAAAAAGTAAGTTCAAATGTTTTTTCCTGGGATACAGAACAGTCTAAGACTTTTTACGGTTAAATTCCTGCCCTAAACTACTGGATACAACATAGTTTTGAGGGTATGTACAGTTTCAAAGTAAACTTCCAAAGCTTGACTGAATGGAACTGTGGGGTCTGGTAGCAGTCCAAGGTCGTGTTCATTCAGTGGGTGAGGAAGCTGAATCTCGGGAATGGTAACACGCACTGCATGGCAATTATGTGGCCCTGCCCAGTCCACACCATAGTCCTGATCAACCTGAAATACAAAATTGGCATATCAAAATGTATGTCCTGTGTGAATAAAGACGAAGTCTGTTACTACACTTCAGCAAGTGCATACGAATAATTGCTGTTAGTGGAATCATGTATTCAAAAAGCTAACATTCTGGCAGGAACAAACAACATAAATTCCTGAACCTGTGAGAAATCTTGTCCCTCCTTTTCATTAAGTAACCACAGCTGCAGTGGTGAGCGGTTGCCTGCTGTTCTCAATCCATGTTGATTCCATGCCTCCTTGAAACACTGAAGATGATGCTGAATATGAGGCATATAACACCTGTGCAGTGCAAAAAGGTCGATCTCCTGGTCAGGATTCAGCACTCCCTCAACCTCCAACTGGGTGAATATCGTGTAGAAAAAGTCCAGAACATTCTCATAAACATCTCGCCATAGGCGCTCGATGCTGCAGGGAAAGACATACAATAAAATGTACCCTTAATAAATGTATTTGTGGTCATTTAAAAACCGCAAAAACATGGTTGGAACATAGTCTGCCACTTCTTAAAAGAATTGTTAGACAAAAAAAAAACAAATTCATACCGTTGATTGTGAACACTCCGTCCTGTAAGATGAGAGTTTCTGTTCTCCCCCCTTGTCTGGACCATGAAATTAGCAACCTTCACATTTTCACCTCCCTTGTCAGATCTGTTTAGGAAAAAAGTATTTTGTCTGAAATTCTAATTAAATCAATATTATGTAGGCCTGAAATCTACATGAATGCTGAAAACATGTTTTATTTGTACCTTAATGTTGCTCACCTGACTCGAGATGGTATTCCATATTGACCAACTGCAGACAAGAATCCATCAAGTACAGTTGTAGCTCTGTTGTTGGTGGCAGCGTTCAGAAACACGATTAGCCGAGAGAAACCATCGATGCCACCATGAACAATGATTCTCCATCTGCAGAGTAAAAAGGTCATTACAACTCTAAATAGCACAAGGATAAGACAAAATACATTTAGCATACCCTACAGTAGAGATGTACAGAATTAAATAATCCTTAAAGTGTTCTGTTAAAATCTCATACATTATAATATATTGGTAATGTGTACATTGTAAATATCAAAAAGGAAACACAAACCGGATCAGCTTGTGATTTCCATCTATATGCCATAAACTATTTGGTGATGGAACATAGTACTGACGACGCCTTGCAGTCCGGATGGACAACCTTCTCATCAAGACGCCCTCTGAATCGACTCGTCGCATTGACTGCTGCAGTCTATATCCTAATAGAAAAACATTATATTTACTTGTGCACTGCCAAAGGATACTTGATTTGCTTGAGTGTGTTTGGTAGGGGACTTCCCTACTGGCAAATCCAGCTTGAGCTGGTAGAGTTTTTGACAGCTGGTAGACCAGCTACCACCAGCTCATAACAGCTAGACCAGCTACCACCAGCTCATACCATCTAAGACCAGCTATCAAAGCTGGTCTAAAATGGATTTTCCTATATTGGTGCTTAAGGTTGTGTAAACTGAGGACAGTCCTGTAGCAAAGGCAGGTTTAAAGCAACAACCATTTAGTCATGAGGACAAATATGCATGTTCACAAAATATACTGGGCTATACTGACACCATACTACACAAACAGCAGAACTCATACCATAAATTGATTATGCTGGAGTAAACCAAAGAAGCTGAAAACAGGTTGGATAGGAATTGGTTCGTACTTTGAATATGTATGCCCCTAGACCGGACATGTCCATGCATAATCTTGTAGCCTGCGTTTGGATGAATACGATGAAGGTCCAACACCAAGGAGTCCAAATCATGATCTTCGATATTTGAGTACAGATCACTATGTCTGAAAATATGGTTCAGCTATTATGACTACTTACAGTAAAATCGAAGCAAACATCCACTCTAATAAATTATATACTGAAAGTAGCAACTAAAAAGCAGATATGTCTTCGAGAGAGCCAATGGAGTCAGTTACGTACCTTAGACCAAATTCTGCCATTCTCCTCCGAATACTGCGAGGTGACACTCCAAACAGATTAGCGATTTCTCGGGTTGACAGGCCAGACATCACAAATGTATGGAGTATGTCCCCCGGAATATCGAGAGCTGGACGTCCAGCCCCGTTGCTTGTCGAAACTTCCACGTTAACGTCTTCCATGCGAACTCTGTGTTCAATCACGCTTAACGTCTGGACAAATTCTACATCCATTTCTATATCATGAAGCGCAGTTATCCTTCCCAGCATTTCAGAAAGATCTTCGATGCGGCTCAAAATAACATCGCTGGATAAATTATTGTTCTCCACTTGATCGGCCAAAATGAGAATCATATCCCGAATCAAGATAAGGTCAGCCATCGGTTCAAACGCTTGAACCCTTACCTAGCGAGCGCTGCTGGGATCCAGGGGAAAGTAATCGATTGCAAAGGATTAACAAATAAGGAAATAGGTCCAGCCCCATTCGTGTTGATTGACAGATGAGCACGTCATTATGAAAAGAGACATGAAATAAATAAATGTGGCATGAAATAAATAAATGTGGCATTAAATAAATAAATGTGGCATGAAATAAATAAATGTGGCATGAAATAAATAAATGTGGCATTAAATAAATAAATGTGGCATTAAATAAATAAATGTGGAGTTCGGAAAAGTACATTATGAAATAAATGTGACATTCGGAAAAGTACCATTGTGAAATAAATAAATAAAAGTGCCATTTGAAAATAAAACATTCATTATGAAATAAAAAGTAAATTAAATGTTTTTTTTATTTAAAAAATGCTAATTATTTCATAATGAATTGTATTTATACATATAATTATTTATTTCATGATGGATTATTTATTTATTTAATTTTGGCACATTTGGTATTCCATATATATATATATATATATATATATATATATATATATATATATATATAATGTATTTTTTTTTACAAAAAACAAAGCATTTTCTATATGACGCTAAATAGTTTGATGAAATTTCCCAAAGGGCCTACTCTCATATTGATTTTCATCTACATATTCCCTATATATAAAAATTGCAGACGTAGAAAGAGGCTATGAGCTTTAGTCAAACTACTTTTCCCTTTATTGTAAAGTGTTTTGCACAACCTTTACCTTTTTTATTTTATGATTGAAGAATTTGCTACATATATATTTAAAATATATTGGGATACTGTGTTTCTTTAAGGAGTAGAATAGAATATCTAGTGAAAATGTGATACTGTTTAGGTTCTGAACTTTAGGAAGTTCAACATGTAGAATGCAAGCAGCCTCAAATCCTAAGCCCTCTGAACAGAGGAAAAGCAACCTGATGAAAGAGGTCTGGTGCTTGGCTCAAGCGAAGATAAAACAGAACTGGAGTCATTAGCTAAATGTTGAATGGTAGTTAAGAGGCAGAAGTAGGCTCTTAGTCGAACAATGACTCAAGAGTTTGACCTTGAAAACGAGGACAGTAAGTCACGTTAATGAGTTGCGTGGTTGGAATAGGTTATCTAGTCTGGCCACATGACAGAGATGCTCAAATTAAGGAAACCAGTAACAAAACTTGTTAGGTTAATATTTTCATATATCTCTGACATAAGCTCCTTTCAAAATTCTGTATTTGGGTTTTGTGATTCTGGTTTAATACATAAATAGGTCAGCCCATTACTATTGATATAGGCAAATGGTAAAAAGTTGATTTATAAAAGTTTTCCTGAGAACAAATAAGTAATGTTTTTTATGAATAAATGCAGGCAAAGTAAAATTATACATAAATGCATGACTCACAGTCTATGACTGTGCAACTTTCCCTTGTATTTCGTGGTTCAAACGTTGGATGATGCTAAAACAACCAACGTGCAAAGATATTTCTACTAATAATGTACAAAGAAAAGTAACCATGGTTTTTTGTCAATCCTTTATTACAACAATGATAGGCATTGTATACATTTCGTCTCAGACTCAACAATAACTTCTTCAAGTACAACAATTTCTACTTGATTTTATTTAATAATGAAAAACCGGAGGAAAAGAAAAAAGTGTGTGTGTGTGCGCAATTGCAAGACATTATAGAGAAGAGGTCCTGTTTCTTCAAGAACTATTTGGTAATCGTGTTTCTGGAGAAAGAGGAAAACAGATTAATTTAACAATCAACATTAAAAAGAGGAAAATGCTAAGTAAGATAGAAGTTTTAGAATTGTTGCTTATGATGTCTAACTGCAGATTAAAATGTAAAATACAGAAAAAGTAGACTCATAATTAAATTGGTATCCTATCTGCTAAATAGAAACCCAAAAGATAAAGGATACTCACGCATTCATGCTTTTTCCACTACCACTGAGGACGATGTATGGTGTTTTCTGAGATTTCTGTTTCTCTTGAAGCAACGCTACTGTTCCAAGTGGGGTATCACTACTGCTCATTTTCTTTAGCAACTGATGAGAGAACGAGTAACAGACTTTAAGGTTTGCTTTTTTTCACTTGTTGGAGAGCTAAAACAACCCCAGTGTCAATATTCTAAATCTGAAATAACACCATAATAGCATTTATACTCTACACATAATTAGGAAAGGAAAGTGGCCAAATTAGATAAATTAACAAGGATACATACTGCTTCCTCCTCCAGCTTTTTCATCCTCCTCTCGGTCTTCATCTTGCCAGACCCTTTTCCATGGAATCGATGAGATAGTTGCCTGAAAGCCTAAATGAGAAATCCAAGAATGCATTGTACATCCAGAAACTTTCTTAATAGTCTTAATCAACTGTATGGAGTTATAGTCAGTAAAGCTATCAAAGCACTGCATTTAAAGACATTTCAATCATCTAAAACTTTCTAAGATTTGGAAATGTATGGATTGGGCCATACCTCTTTAGGAGTAAGCTTCCTTCCAGACTCATCCACATACTCAATCTTGACATCAGGTTTATAGGCGTCCTTCTCCTTGAAGTCCTGTGTGAATCCTCTGTACTCTTCTCTACGACTGTACTTGTCATCGATGGTCCTAAAATTGGGATTGAAAATAAGGAGAGAAGAGGTTCAACAAAAGCTAGGCTTCAATGCACCATCAAAAAGATGACACACCAGGCAATAGGGCAGTAAAAATATTTAAACTGGCTTAGAAATTTGAAACCAGAGAACATGTCAGCTGCAACTACTTTAACCAAACCAATTTCATCTGCTTTCCTAAAAACTAGACAACATGCATCTTCTTTTTTGAATTTGAAGTGAGGCAAACATGTCCATTATTTAAAGAAAAATGAAACTTACATCTTATCCTCAATGCAGTAGTTGTCATTAGGCAGAGCACCCTTAGGTGCTCTAACACGGGATATCTTCTGCATTTGAGTGTCCAAGAGGCCTGGTAGACACAGATAATGAGAAAACATTGTAAATTCGCACAGTGACGGGGATGTAACAAACGTGTTTGATTTGCCTACAGAACATAAATCAACTTCATATAGGTCACAAGAGATAAATGCTTTTATTAAAATCATGACTGCTTGTGGCAAAATGTACCCTTATTTTTGCAAAGCGCTAAGGCAGCAGCAAGGCCAGAGTTGACTATAGGTTCTTCATCAAGAATGGTGGTGGAGCCTGTGTGGAACTGAGATGTAGAGGAAAGAGATCAGTCAAGTCAAATCAACGCAAATTCACGTCATCAACACTTGAGAAGACTTGCGTTCTTAAGTGGGTTACGTAAATCTAAACCAAACCACCAGGGGGGTGACAAGCGCTACAGGCAACAGCACAGAAATGTAGTATTGACCTGAAAGAGACTATGTAGTTTGGAAGGAAAATCAATTCAACTTATTTCCACAAATATTGTTAAAGTGCTAATAATCTATTAAACATAGAGCTGTGCAAAAATCAAAGCCACAATAGACTTGTGAATTCATTAGCATCATTTTTTATTTGTAAATCCACTAAACCTATCAGTTCCTATTGGTCAGGTACTACGCAAAAACAAAGCATATTTTGTTAATCTCTTACATGTACAGTAAAATAAAGAGTGATTTAGCAGCCACCCTCTAGTCTACTCACATCTGGTTGCTTCTGTTCTTCGTCTAGGTTGACCGTGCTCCACCCAATGTTCTCATCCATATCAGAATCTGAGCCTCCAGCACAGTCTCTTTCTGCCTCTTGCTCGAAATCCTATCAAATGAAATAAAAGTTGAGTTTTGTTATTTCTAAACAAATATTAGACTTATAGAATCTAAAAAAATTGGGACATACCATAATGTCCTCCTGATCCTCTCTATTCCCTGAAAGTCCATATGTGGGTATATCGCCCAGAGTTCTACAAAACTCAGACGTAGCATTGAAAGTAATGTTGTTCTTCTTGTCAAGATCATCATCATGGTCACCGTGCTTAAGCCGCTGGACCTGTTCTGCCACCTACAAATTACATGGACGAGTACAGACACTCATTTAAATAAAATCACAATTAATCCCACGCTGTCATTGTTTAAAGACAAAATAAATGTGCATACACGTCCTAGAGAGAATTCCTAATGCTACACACCTTCTCCCCAGAGTCCTTAAGTAGCTGCTTCTGCTTAAGCTTCCTCTGTTTCTCCAGCTGTTTCTGAAGCTCCTGTTCTGCCTCATCCTCTTCAATCATGGCCGGCTCAGGAGAAACAAAGTCGTCTAGATCAGGAAGGAAAACAAGAGAAAGAATGTGAGACAAGGTACGAGAGGGACAAACGAACTCTAACCCCAAAAAATACTGTAACTGTAAACTTGAATTAAGTTGCAGATTCCTGCACCCAAATATATCTACCCACCTTCATCACTGAAGTCCATATCTGCCATTCTGACGTCATCTGACTGTTGGGGAACATCGATTGCTACACTGTTCCCCACTTTCACCTCTTCCTGACCTTCCTCCTCCAGCTTCCTACGGCCCCGACCTCGAGACCTGGTGAGACATTGCAACGGTCAGCACAGTGACTTTAAAGGCATCATTGGTACAATATGGTAGTGAAGAGCCGGACCTTGAACCAAAGTCGGTGCTTCGAGTGTCGTCCAATGCAATCTCTGTAGACCTCTCCTTCTTTCGAATCTTCTTGACACGACGTTTTGTCTTCTTGAAGCCGGTCTACAAAAAAAAAAAAAAAAAAACATCATATATATACACATATTTGTGTCAGTGTGTGACAACAAATTTTTTTCCAATATTCTTCTGCCATTTGCTCATTTTAATTATTGTCTAGCCAAAAACAGACAGAATAATTCCTAGATCCCTAAGGGAAGGCCACATACTCACCATCTCCTGGGGGGTGTAGTACTCTGAGGCTATGTTAAGAGCAGGCATTTCCAGGGACTGTGCCTGGTTTCGCAGAGTCTCCCTGATGGCCTGGAGTTCTCGTTCACGTGCACCCTCAGCAAAACCCCCTGTGCTAAGACGGAAGCTCTTCTTCTTTTCACCGTCAATCTCCTCATCATATTTGGACAGCACTGTGTGTGGCTTAAACTGCAATGAATAAGTGCGCACATTTACAATACTTTCAATAGTGAGAGCCACTCGTTTTATGTTGAACTTTGAATTGCTTTGGAGTCCCCTCTTACCGTGACCATGTCGTCAACACTCTCGTCTTCTGCGTAAGGTTTGTAATCTGGCTTTTTCTTTTTTAACTCAACATTTTTATCTGCTTTTTCTCTATCCACAAGTCCAACATTTACAAGAACATCATCCTCCTCTTCAAGCACGCCTGAGGGAAAGAAACACATGCACATTGTGACACATTACAGGAGGACATGCAGTGTGCACTGTTGTGTTTACCAATTGATAAAATGGTTTAACCTTATTCTCTGTAAGAATCCTAAGAAATAATTAATCTTATCCTCTTACCTTTGTCTTGAAGTGTAAGAATGACTGTTTCACCCTCTTTGAACGACTCCATTTTGTGCTGCACTGTGAGACCCTTTAGGTCCCGAGAACTGTAGGCTGACTTATAACATTTATAAGAGGAAATATGTTAATAAAATCTCTATGTACAGAAAACAAAACACTTAGCTTTTGAAGTTTGCAGTGAACTGAAGGGACTTCACCTTTTTCTTCTGTCCAAATTCTTCCTCAACAAGACTGCTGACCCCAAACTCCTGATCCATTTCTTCCAGAAGTTTGGCCTGTTTCAAAGACAGATATGCTCTGTGAGTTAGTTTGGAGGATCCAAATTTAAAACAGAAAAAAAAGAGAAACACAAAAAAACATACTCTCTTTTCTGCCATTTCTTTTTCTTTAGCCATTTTTCGGTTCTTTTCAACCCAGGCTGTAGTGTCATCCAACCAGTCATCTTCTGCTAAAGTCTTCACTTTCCTGAGTGCACAAAATGTCAATAAACACATTTAGTAAGAAAAGTGAGTGCAGTGCCATGATCTGTAAACAACAGCTTTGGATTATTGGCAAAGTGAAGAACATTAAAAGATATTATAATTAGAACCAAAGCTATCTTGGTTTAGTAGCTACTACTTTTTTGATGAATCGTGGAGATTCTTATTTATCTATAGTGATGTGTTAATGTTGTTTTTTTGTTCACATAAAATGTGCCTACACCAAACTAGTAATGCTAACAAATATTCTCAATATTATCCTTTACCCCAGTTTCTGATTCAACAGTCGTTTTTCTTTCATAGCTGCCAGTTTCTCCCTCATCTCTTTTTGTTGACGCAAGTGAATAGGGTTGATGGTCTCTGCAACAACAGGATCCTCCTTGGTGCCAATCTCTGTGGTAGCAAACATGGGCAGTGCTCATAATTAAAGATGTGCACAACTGATTAAACAGACATTTATGCATTCCAGTTTTTAATATAGTAGGCCACATCTAACCTTTCTTTTCTTGATCCATTTCCAGGGGCTTCAGACCTAATTTGGCTCGGAGTTTGCTGTTAGAAAAAAAAATAGATACAAATAGACCTTAAAAATACTTTGACAAATATTATTTTCAAACATATAGCTTGTCTGTCACTTACTTTGTTTCCTCGATGCTGAGTGATGCATCTCCACTAGCGGACTGTGGCCCAAGTTCTACGGAATAAACAGAAATGTTTGAATACCCTGCGTTCCACATAATAATTTGATGTCACCACATATACTACATAGTTTAACAACTGACACGTTGCACTTGCAGCACAAGGAAGGAACTTTAAACGTTTTTGTTGACAAGTGATCATTATGTGTGTTGCTTAATTACTTTACCTGTGCTTTCCACATTCCCAGGTTCCACTTTCTCCTTTTTGACTCGTGGCTCTCCTGTACTTCTCTCGCCTTTCCCACGACTTTCCCTCTCTGAACCACGTCCACTCCTATCCTTCGATCTGGATCGTTTTCTCTTCTCTCTATCACGGGTGCCATCCCTTTCCTTGTCCCTTTCTCTGTCCTTGTGACGGTGTTTCTTATGTTCGCGATGACGTTCCTCGCCATCCTTTTCTTTATCACGGCCTTTTTCTTTGTGTTTCTTAGACGATCCCATGATGTATCCCAAATTACTAGTTAATTGCCAACTCCTTTTTTGCCAGCCAAGGCAACATAAGCTTTAACACTTAGCTAATGTTACAATTTGCCAGACAGCACTGGTATTTACGCTGCCTTACGATTTATCTAGTTGAAGAACAACTAGGAGCAGTTAGCTAGCTAGCTAGCTAGCTTGCTAAGTTCACAGACAGATACGGATTTTGTGGCTAACGTTGAATAAAACACTAAGCTACAACAGTACCTACTTCAACGTTAAAATCAGCAATGTATCATATTTCATAAAAGACAACGTTTGATTTCTGGTGCGCTAGAAACGCTATTGTTAATAGCTGGCTAGCTACCGTGAAGTAAAAACAAACGACGCGATCTTGGGGTCAAAGTGATATACTTCCTGGGGTCAGTACAGACGTCACAGAAAAAGGTTTCTAAAGCGGCATGCACGTGATAAGAAATTTGCGCTTGGTTCGCCGCGAGGTAGGGGAGAAGGGCGCAGAGCAGAAATGCAGAAACCAAATCGCAGCGTCGATATACGTCATCTACATGATGAGATTTACTGTTGCTAATCCATTTGCATACGCAGCATGGCCCCTGTCACTTTATCCACCTGGCATAGCAACGTACATGAACAGCCATTTTTATTAAACCGGAATTTAACCAGGAGAAACACAATGAGATTAATAAAAACGTTTAACTGGGAGCGGGCTTGTTTCAGAATCTTTCTTGACACACAGCTGCTATCTCATTGGTTGCGCTTTTAAAGGTCAGCGGCAACCGAGGCCAAAGTTAAAATAATTTGAACTTTGAGCGCAGCGCAAAGGGACAATTTCGGGCGGAGAGCGACCCTTGGCCGCCAACGCTCAACTCAAAAAACAAGAAACAATGGCACAGCCAGCGCAGCGCAGGTTTTAGCTGATCATGTGCAAACACCTTTAAGCAACTGCAACTACTAAATTACTAGATGAATATACACAAAACATAGGCTTATACAAAAATGCGAACCACATAAAATGAAAATGACCCAAGATATGAACATGTATAGCTATTCAAAATAGGAAGCAGTGTGTAGAATTATGTGGCTCTACCTAAGGCGTGGGTGCTGTCGAACTCGGCATGTGTGCAAAATGTCACTTTGAAATTTTTTATTAAAGTTTTAATTTTAATTGCCCTTAAACATTTTGAAGAGTTAGAACGTGTGGGGGACCTTGCAAACTTAAAACATGCCCAATAATACATGATAGATTAAACATATCTTATTTTTTATAAAGTACAGATACAACTAAAAGCTAAATTTGACAGGTAATAACAATCTTTATTGAGCACCCATACGTATTCCACATTTTTAACAAAACAAAGGTCAGGATGTTTGAACTGATAGACATTTGGAACGATTGCAAATATGTACTGATCCTTTCATTATTACATAGCTTATTGTGTAGTACGTCTTTTCAAAACGTGTTACCATAAACTTTAAATATTAACATTTGATAGTCAAAGCAGTCTCTCTAAAACTACTCATTTGCATGACGGTGTTGAGCGTCACTGCACTAAGTGTCCCGTTGTGACTGCAACACGCCAAGTCTTGCCACCATTTCTTCAACTTTGACTTTGTAGTGGGAACACACGGAGCGTGTCTTTCACCCGCTAACACAATGTGTCAAGTCTGTCTTTCTTATTATCATTTGGCAGTACGAAAAGCATCACTCCACATAACAAACGGGAGGTTCGAAAGCTAAAAACTTTAATGTTCCTTTTTTTTTTTTACAATCATACTCAATGCATTGTTGTACAATTCAAGCTGTGCTTAAAATCCCAGACATGTTTTGCTAATTAAATAAAATAAAATAAAATACAATTAAATTAAATACAATTAAATTAAATTAAATTAAATTAAACAAAAGTCAAAGTACTATCTTACAATTTGTATCAGCATGGGGAAGGGGGAGTCTGAAGCTGTCTCCATAGGCTCAGCATTTCCCTGGGGCTTCGCTTGTGAACAAGTAACACAGAATTGTATGCACAGGGCTTTTCCCTCTCTGATTCAGGTAGGTCAAAGGTTAAAAAGCCCAGGTGATGTGTTGGAGACAGTCCAAGTCTGTGGAGGCACATACCCAGATACACATCATCAATAGGAAACAGGTGCACCCTTTCAGATACTTTTGTAAGACGCAAGGCAAGAGAACCAGAATACACCACCCCTCCTCCACCACCATAAGGTGGGTAAACCCCCTTATAGAAACTTTCTGGGATATAGTATTTTGTGGATGGTTCTCGGTTTGGTCTAGCATTGTTGATTACATCCCCAACAAATAAATCCATGAGCTTGTCTGTTTGATTGTTATCTGCTCTCCACATGTTGTGCTCTTCCCACTGCTTGTGCAAGTACTCCAATAGGGCACCGGTTCTCACAAAGACATCATCATCACCTTTGAAGATGAAGATTGCTCCAGGGCAGTAATGCTGTAGCCAGCGCCAGAATAACACGTCTTTTAAGGTCAGGTTGAAGAATGTATCTCTAAAGTCCCACTGCAAGATGTCTCCATATTGCCGGTTCTCCAACTCCAGAAGGCTCCTGAGGTCTGGGTGAGGACCTGTTGTTGCGTCTTGTCTTCCCAAAAGAAAGACAGTGCGCACCAGTCCACCTCTGCTGTCCAGCTCCCCCTTCACCAATCCACTCCGGCCCCATGTTTCACGAATGGCTTGCCTGTTCTCAAAGTTACCAACTTGTGATTTGATAGCCATCAACAGCATTGGGGTGTCTAACCCAAAGCTTTTATTGCCTGCACACAGTGTAGGCTGGTTCATGAGTAGGGGATACTGCCTACAATGCATTGACTTGATGAATGCTTTCATCTGCTCTGGCATGGTGTTGAAGTCATTTGGGAGAGATCCAGAACACTGGTCTTGGACACAGTTTATGAAACAATTCTCCTCTGGTGACTTAGTACTAAATCTCCTAAGTATCCTCGCGGTTGTATTTAGTTGCAATATAGGGTTATAATGGCGATCCAAAAGATGTTGCAGCTGGTTCCACAAAGCGCTCTCCTCCAGGCGAAGGTTCCAGAAAGAGCTAAGTGGATGCGCAGCCAATTTTCCTGAGTTTTCAGAGGCCCCTGGGGCGACAAAATGAACTGGTATATGGGGTGGGGAGTAAGAAATGGTGACAAAAATTGACACCATGATGTAAATCAGAAGATGGCCTGTCATCATGCATGGCAGAAGGCACATGCACAAGATTCTTCCATTGCATCTGCACCTGGCCATTAGCTATTGTAAACAAAATAGAAACACATAAATTAACTGATAATTATAAAAAAACAAAGAAGAATCATTATGGTTAATTTTCAGATATTCGTGTTTTTCCCCAACAGAGGGCTTCTTTCCTTAAGTGCAGTAAATAACTGACATAGGGATACAGCAGCAGTCAGAAACAGAATCTCTGAGGAGTTATTGTCTCCTAGGTGATGCACCAGAGAGCTTATTATTTGTGCTTGGCCAAGGACTCACAGCATCACAAAGACCATTATATTTACATCATGTAGGCCTACCTTTAGGCAAAATATTAGAAGGAAACAGGGGAATGTGATGGACAAATTCCCTCAATTATGTAGCCAACCATCACAGGTCTAAAGCCAAGCAGCATAAAGATAAATACTTACAACGTTGCAATTAAATGAATTTACGTTTTGGATAACCTCTTGGATTTAGGCCATATTATAAATAATAAAACACTTTTACATTTCTAGAAATCCGGGAGAAAATATTATTGAATAGAATAAATGGGGAAAACATAGACTATACTTACAAGTTAGCCAGAAGGTTCTCAGGTAAAAAAGATAAAAGAGGTATATTCCCTAGTCCAAGATCAATTAATTTAACATTGTATAGCAGTTGCAGGCTTAATACACGAATGTCCAGCGGTTAAATCCATTATATCTTAAAATCTTTGACAACTGACAAAACTGAACGAGAATTCGCTATTCGCGAAAATAGAACACAATGTAAAAGCTACACAAGTAGTTGCATTAGTGAAGGTTAAAGCGCCTGCGCCTCTTATCCATTGGGAATGGGATGAGAGCAAGGGTCTGTAATCTGCCTGTTTATTTATAGGCATTGTTTACGTTAAATTATTGTTATAGGCCCCCAAAAAAGTTACTTTAGCAAGGCTATTATTTTTTACTCTATGAGCCTCTTTCACATTAATTATGCAATCAGGTAAACAGAGTGTACATTTGTGAATGTTGAAGCCAAACTTTATAACATATTACTCATAGGGTTTCTATCACACCATGGGCAAAGGAGATAGGCTAGAAGATACACAAATTAAACCGAAATAGGCATAAATGTTTACATTTCTTCATTTTTTGTTTACAATCTGGACACAATTTGCATATGATGGATCACAATAGCATGTGCCCTAATTTGTATAATGGAGAATGGCAGAGACACGGATGAAACGCCACACCCTTAGTTTTGACCACAATAGGGTGAAGTAATCAACGCTGGCTGTTTTTATAATTTCAGTGGATGACTCAAGTACACAGCAGGATAGTTTTATACAGCTGTGTTTATGTAGTTGTTAGGTTTTAAACACATAGATCAGTGCTCTCCAAAAGAAGTCGAACTTGAGTACTGACAAGCCAAGTAGCTACCCCCTGACCAGCAAAAAACATTTTGGTAGAAAAAAGTAGTTATTGCATTTTTAAAACAATATTTTGCATTAATACGATATTAGAATTTTAAGCAGTGCCTAAACAATTAATCCAAAAATATTTAGCCTAGCAGCCAGACTGACTTTTTTTATTAAACTTTATTGGGGTCAGCTCTGGATTTGGTCCGAGAAATGGGTATCATAATGTGTGACACCAGATCAACATACATATGGACAACAAAGGTCTTTGCTGAACCAGTAAGAACATATAGGCCTATTATCTCAGCTCCTATGTTTTCACGCAAAACAGTTAAGTGGCTTTGATTAAGTTAATTAGCTACTTTGACAGTGTCGTTCAAAACGTCATGCACAACAGGACTCGTTTGGACGCCCTGTGTGTCCTCTGCACTCACAGGTTCTCATTTCGAATTCGCGCTGAGTCCTTTCATACTGCCTGTCACATACGCGCCGACACTGGTACAGGATTCCCAGTTCAGATCGTTTTCAGAGACGAACATATTTAGAACATTAATATGTTTTCCCCTCCAAACGCAATCAAATCGAAATGGCCCTTTCTTTCACAAGACACAAACAGTCCTCGCAGTGAACGAACTTAATCGTGAACGTGAGTGCGAATGTTGCTTTGGAAATTTAAAAATAAAAATATTGAATAGAATATGTGGTCTACTGAACTTACATGTAATATTTTTTATTGAAATTATTACAGTATAATTATTTGAGGAGTAATTCATGACTGATTTTGTCTTATTAACATACAAAAAATTATCTCCTCCCTCCTGCAGCACTCCAACGTATAGGGGTACGAGTACCCCCACTTGAGAAACACTATAGGGCTTCCCTGTGGATGGGGCAGGCTCAATGTATAAAACAATACAACATCATGGAACAACATGGAGGAAAAGCATACGTCCTCAATGTCCTCAAACGATTTACTGTTTCAATTCAATGACTTCTAAAACATTTACCATCTATTTGATATTTTGGGAAAATCTAAATGAACTTGTAGTTCGTGAGGTGATCTAGAGCCATCTCAGTCTAGCTGAATGATGGGCCAGTTCTACAGTGGATGACAGGTCTGGGTAGCACATCAAATATTACTACAATGGCGATTGTTCTTTTTCTTGCTATAGATTGCGAACAAAATGGCTCAAGGTTTTCTATCTTTCTTTTTTCTTAGTAATGCTTAATGTGTTTTCAATTCTGGTAAAAGTGTTCCACACATTCACAGAAAAAAAAAACACACAACTCTCTTCGCTTCCTGGTAGCTTATATGTTGTGTATTGCTGGATAAATACTAAGTGAGTGTAGTATGTGTCAGCCTTTCACAAAGAACACATGCAATGGATGCAAGAGGGCCCTCTCATCGATCTACCCCGAGGGTGCTTAATCACACCATCCAGTCTCCCCAACCGACTCTTACGCAATCGTTAACAATACAGATTCGGGTGGGGTGAGAATCTGAATCATCAATTGCAATCTGACATTCCCGTTGATGGTAATGTAACAGTTCAATAATTTCCAAACCGACACTCCTGGCTTGATCTTTGACTGCAAATTATTAGCAAGCACTGAGCATCCTCAACATTGGCCAATTATAGTGTCTTTCCATTGAACCTATATTAGTTTAGCACATGTTGAGCACACTTGTGTCTATTAATATATTTTTTTCTATAAGGTAAAGATTCATTTGATACCATGTTTCCAGTGAGTCCTATTATATTTTAGTTACAGACGGACACATTTTCCCCCCTGTAGCTTGTTGTAAAAAATTTATTCCAAGACCAGTTCCAGTGTGTTTACAGGAAATTCAACACAAAGAACAATTTCATTGTCTAGTCACCTGGTCGTTCTTATTTTCACCCCTTTCACACACTCGGTGTTGTCTTCTATGTACAATTGGAATAACATATCATGTTTAAACCATTCACTAATATGGTTGGTAATACTATTAACATTGATCTCCATTATTGTTGCAGAAGAGTGTTATCACAGTTTCTTATCACAGTCAGCAGTAGGAAAGAATACATTTTAAAAGTGTTCTAAGACTCAAAGATCTCCGAAGTACACCATCAATTATGATTACACTGTAAGGAATAGTGAGAGCAACAGTGAAAGTCTTATAGCGTGCTTGTGTACTCTGTCACACTGTGATAGGTCAACAAATCCAGCTTCTTGAGTAGCGTAGAGGCAGAACATTGAAATTGTATTCAATAAGGACAGTTTAAGCAGGGCGTCCACATGCAAGTCCACTTTGTATCAATCAACCTTGGGGATATTCATTGTTTTGCATCAGTTTAATGTGACATATACTCCTCTTTCAGTAGCAGCATTATTTTTGTCACAGTGCACTGTTTCTTTTACAAAGTATTTCTGATAATAGTTACATACGAATTAAAACATTGCCTAAATACAGGGACCTAGTACAACTATATGAAAATATGAATTCCGTTAAGAATAAAGCCATTTGGAAAAGCAAATTGTAGAACGTGAGCACTTTGTAACGTGACAAAATCTAATGTATTATTGATGTCATATCACTTAAACTAAAGTTGCTTTTCACAGTCCCTCAAAACTGGCCAAGATTGATTTTAGCACACTCTGTAGCTACATGGTAAACACAAATGTGATGGGTTAAAAGGAATACCAGCTTGTTGTGAATAAGATAGGAAATTAAGAATTAACCTTTCAAGTTGCATTATCTGGGGAAGTATGTGAACCAGGTAAGACTACACAACAGTCATACTGAGTCATACCTGGAAAATTCCTTGAAAAGGGTTATCACTAGTTTTTAAAAAATGCATTTCTTCAAGCAAACTATCTTCATCCTGGAATTCTATTTTTGGCACAGGGAATTGGACCATATAAAATAAGCAATCAAATACAAACATGGATAAAATACAAACATATTACAGAAACACAACATGTTTCAATTGTTCAAAGAAGTCTTTGTTCGAATTGTTTCACTTTATGTGCAAAACACAAATGGAAGATTTTTTACACATGTAGTAAGACATGTAGTTATTTAACGAGACACCGTATAATCACAGAGAGAACACTCACTTTGCATAAAAAGCCTGCAGCAATATCAAGGAGGTCCTTTTTGCAAAGACCGCACTTAAAAGTTTGAATTCATAACAAGCTAAAGACATTGGTAAGATCATCAGTATGAAGACTAGCTGGAGGTCACAGTGAAGTATGGCATGTTGGCCTACAACAAGCCTGTAGTGAGGTTGGATTGGAGCAACTGAGATCATTGTTTTAGAAATACACAATCTGGCAAATCTGAAAGAATATGGTGCACCATTCATACACAACAAGGATCCATAACGTAAAATACACAGATCAACTGCACATCAATGTCAGAGTGCATAATATGAAAAACCATTCATGTAGAAAAATATATATAGCCTGCATCAAAGCAACACAATTAACAGGAAGTTAATCCAAAATAACCCAAAATCAACAACCAAATGTATCTTTAAACAATAGCTACAACATCAGAGGAGCAAATCATACACAGCTCACAACTCAAAGGCATTCTTGGTTTTAAAATTTCATGCTTGGTAATTTTACAATAAAATCATTTATAAATTCGAAAATGGAAAAAATGTCTGTTGGAGATCTGAGACAGATGGGAAGATCTTGATCGACCAGCATAACACATGAATAGAAAGAGAACAAACAGATAACTGTATTCTATAGAAATAAAGTTGTAGTTTAAAAACACATTTCTGCTCTGCCACACATCTGCCTTGTTAAGTCAACACTAGAGCTTCCTCATCTAATGGAAAGACCAAATAATCACAAGAAATCCTTTTAAAAGATAACGTGATCAAAGGAAATTCTAGCATCCACAGAAATATAATATCATAATATATCGCTACATTTATAAAACATATCTAAACACTCCAGTAATGCCAGATTTGTGTTAAGTTATGTTTTGTATCTAAAATCTAACTATTGTTTCGAAGGAGAGATTTCTACATCCACCTTTCTGAATAAAAATAAAAACAAACTTAAACTTCATTACAATTCCACCACTCTCTTGTTCACCGTGACGATGGCAACAATTGACTATTAGTATAGAATACAAATGCTTCTTTTTGTCTCTTTAGCTAATTAAAAGTCAGTAAAGAGGGGACCAGGAATAAGGCTATTATAAATAATGTAGAAGGCAAACCACATTTTTCTACTAAAGTTAAAATGTTGGTTAAGTGTTGAGGACCAAGGCTAAGAATGTCAAAATATGTGTGATTAACAGGATTCAGAACTTGAATTGCTGTTGTAACTGATCTGATCAATGTATTCAAAATATAAATGCATAGTCATAAGAAATACGGTTGTTAATAATATAAGAAAAATATAGAGGCATATTTCAGTAACAGTGGGAAGGGTTGTCTAAAAAAAATAATAGAGGATGACAGCATAACTGGCATAAAGTCTTGGAAGAGAAATGATCTACTTGTTATCCTGAGTTTTTGTGTAACCCCTTAAAACAACCAACCAAACACTAAAGCATTGCGTCCCTACTGCTCCCCTTTCTTATATTTTGATCTCAACTTTCTTTAACCTTAACAACCAACTAAACTTACTATTTAACTTAAATCAAATGCATGCTCTTCCACATAGAAACACCCAACCCGACCAAGAAAACATATTCCCAAACAGGAGAGCATTTTAAACAAACCCGTAAATTACAGTTAACCACATATGGAGAGGGTCATGTAGATCAAGTTTTAACAATCAAGTCTATTGGACCTGCTTAGTTTTGTCAGTAACTAATTTCAGTTTTCAGATAAGCTCAACCATGTAATGTTCACTTCTAATTTTGTATTTTTGTGTATTAATTTTGTAATCTTGAAAAAGTTCACACTGCTCTATTGCACATTTCCTCAGAGAATAACAACAACAACATCACTATCATAACAATTACCAGTATAAAAAACAACACATAAAGTAAGACTAAGTCTTTCCATGGATTCCTTAATAAATATAATTTAACAAAATGATAATCAAAGTATGGAGAGATGTCTTGCCTTAAATTTGAGAGGCAATGCGTGAAACAATACATTGGTATATAAAGTGCATTGTAATGACCTCTCTGGGACTATAGAAGTGTTGCGAAATTGCTCTTTTTGTAATGTAGATGGAGACTTGTAGCTAGAGTTAGAAACTCTTAAATACCTATGGCTATCTTTTATTTCATACTTTACGATGCCTTTTTTGGTGTTTTTATTGGCAGCCTCATGTTGTACTGTAAACTAAAGGATTCGAAGGCAGAGGTGTCCAAAACAGTAAGGGCAGGAACGTGATATTTAAGAATTACAATAGACCAATATAATAATAAAAAAAAGAATGGCACATAGTTACACAATTACACATAGATGGAAGATCAGGTCAGTCAGAGGTATGTACAGGCTATCCATAATGTCACCCAAATCAATTATTCACAGTAATAAAAAGTGCACTAGTCCATATGTCAAACACACCAACTCCTTTCCAGCATTAGAAAACCAATGTTCCCTACAGTTTTCACATCGGATGTTTTTTTTGTAAGTTCCTCTCTGTATAATTGTACTATGATCAATCCCTCATGACACTTTTGACGTTTTTCTTTCCAATGCAATGGACAGCCTGCTGACCTTCAGTATTTAATTTTCGTCCCTTCTGTGCCTGGTCCGCTAATTCCCTCACTCAGACCTGTGTCTCAAGGCCACTGAGTTTAGGGGTCAGGATCCGTGGAGTGACCCCGGAGTTGAGATCCCTTTCGAACTCCAGCAGCTGGCCCATGAAGTTAAGGTTGGGAGAGACCACGGGGCGGCGGCCTCGCACGTACTTGTAGGCATCTGTCATGGTCATGAGGGTGTGCTTCATTAGGTAGGCAATTACCATGGTTGCTGAACGGGAGACGCCGGCCTGGCAATGAACCAACACTCCACGGCCACTCTGGTGGGCCTCCTCTGAAAAAGGACGAAAGTAAAAACATTTGATGTGAGAAGCCAAATAACATACCAGAAATACACCACACGTAGCTTATTTTGTATCTGCCTGTCATTTCCTTTGGTCTCTCTGTTCTTATCTATTTAAAGCCCTCAAACTGAAAAAAAAACATTTTGAAACTGCTTTCCCCACTAATCCTCAGAATTTTAAATATCTCCATCGCTTTTTTAAAGATCTGAAAACAGAAACATAGAACATGAAGATTGACACAAACATGAATTTCCACTGGTTTTACTGTAAATGTCTCACCAATGAACTCAAAAACCTCCTCGAAGTACTGCCGCAAATTTTGCTTGCTGTTGTCTGTCGCCGGCAGCCTCTTGTAGCGAATAAGTCCAGAATCGAGGTGGTAAAGGGGCAAGTGAGTGGTGACGTTGACCACGTAGCCAATGTTAAGGCGCAGCAGCAGGTCTAAGTCCTGGGCATCTCTCTCATTTCCCAGAAACAGGAAGGGCAGGATAGCGCTGACCACGGCATTCTCCACGTCAGGGGTCATCACACTTTCATCTGACAGAGAGGCCGGCAGCGAGGAGGAGAGAGGCAGAGTAAGGTGGACTGGGGGGGGATACAAAAGAAAAAGAAACAGCACAAAGAGAAAAGACAAAGTTATATTGTATAATATGTTCAATACGTTCTAATGTGATCAGATTCAATTTACCGTTGAACACTAAATAAAGAATGAAGTTTGAGGAGATTAGAGAAAGATGGTTTGAAATGGACAATTGAAGGGTATACATTCATTTACTGTAATTAAATATCATAGTTTGAACACAAGGCCCATTCACTGATTAATCTTCATAAATTGTATTTGGCATTCTCTATTCAGACTATAATCAAAATGTGTTAAGGAGAAGAGAAGAATGAGGCTGCAGTTATGTAACAGTTATAAGAATACTTATTTTGGATGGCTTTGTCATTTGCAGTAAAGCAGATTTATCTTCTACTGACAGTCACAAGGCTCAATGTCAGAGACCCCATTTCCTCTCAGTAAAATAAATTATTCTGGTTTGTATTTTTTATCAGGTTTCTTTGCAGTCTTATTCAGTTTTTCTATTCCATATCTCTTTTACTCTTTATCCTTGAGCTCAAGCTATAATTATCGCTCATTATACAAGGGTCCCTTCAAGGAAAAAAATGTCTTTGAATGGCACAGAAAGAGCACACATAAAAGGAAGGTTTTTAACAGAAATGTAGAGGAAGAAAGAACTGAAAAAAGAGACTGTAATGAGAATTGGAATTGAAAAAAAATAAGGTTTTATAATGGCAGCAGTCAAGAAAGAAAACTTAATTGTCACCACCATTATCCAAGAAGAGCTGCTGTTTTATGCTAAAAGTCTCTTTGCAAATTTTTTTTAAAAAGTGTAAATAAATAATTATGCTTCAATCCATACATTTCATTTACTAAACCGTACACAGAATACACGATATCTAGGTTCAAATTTTTCTTATAATGAAGACAATTTAAACATAACATTCTTACCTCTGCTGTTCTCCTCATCTTGCTCTCTGTTCAGGGAGTTTAGGACCAGGTGGAGTGACTGAGCGGAGGGGAGAGAGTGACCCCCGTCCCTATCTCTCTGTCTGGGCTTGGGTTTGATCAGAGTACCCGGGGCTGAGGGTGGGGGAGAGAAAGAGGGAGGGGACTGGGGAGAAGGAGAGCGGGGAGAAGGGGTGCGAGGGTATGCCCCGTCATCATCTA
Organism: Galaxias olidus; assembly: GCA_026901105.3. Lineage (NCBI taxonomy): Eukaryota > Metazoa > Chordata > Actinopteri > Galaxiiformes > Galaxiidae > Galaxias > Galaxias olidus. Next base: position 26,867 of record JAPMUY010006226.1, read on the forward strand.
GCGCGATGGCATCTCCCATTCCTGCCTCTCCGCCTTTATTCCAAAGTCTCTTCAGGGAGTCTCGGCCCTGTTCTCGGCTCGAACCTGATCCAGACCCGATGAAATCCAGGACGGCCATTTTTCCCTGCTGCAGCCGGCGTCGGCCAGCGTGGTCAGTCAGCTGAGAACGAGTGAATTCAAGCAAGTTTCGACAGTCCAGTATCACAGGACTAGTGCCATTGCTTCCATTCTCATTTGGACCTGTACGTGTCTTTCCCACTCCGACTCCCATTCCGGCACAGTGGTTCTGTTGGGTTTTAGACCGAGTAATTTTTTTGGACAGCTCTTCTGGCCAGATTGTACGGACGCTGTAGTCATCATCATCAGCATGGCAACCACCCACTGGATGGGCTCCTGCTCCCATCCCCCTGCCCATCCCTGGAGGCTTACCCCGGCGGGGGTTAAAGGTCACCACAATGGGGTCGCTACTACAGTAGCTGCAGGTGGAACTGCCTGTCTGACTGGCTTTGGGGTTGCAACCAGTCACGCAGCTGTGCAGGGCACGGAGAGGGGCCGCTGAAGACAGTGGGGTGCAGGGCAGGCATCCTCCCACCAGTTTCTTGCGGAGGGCGGCGGGGCTCTCAAAGCTGCCCGCCTCCCTCGAGCAAGACGCACAGCCCAAGGGTCGCAGAAGGCCCGCCTCGCAGTCGGACACAGTGCTGTTGGAGGAAGACGTGTTTGTGGTGGAGGTGGTGGACATACAGCCCCCGAGAGTTCTTAAACCCATCACGGCTCCTCCTCCTCTGTTCCCCCCGGCAACTGTTTGGGAACAGGTTCCTCCACCACCCCCCGGGCAGCCCGTCGAGTGTCCCCTACCACCTCTGCAGCGTACCAGCCGCCAACAGCCACAGTTAAAGGGGTGGGAGAAGTCTATCGTGCAGGTGTGGTCGGGACTGGGGAAGCCACCAACATGGGAGGAACAGGGGGAAAGGGGCAGGCCGTGCAGGATTTGGGGGCGGTGGTCCCTAGCTCGGGAAGAACGGGGTGGGTTGAGTGGCTGTGAGGAAGTGGGAGCACGGGGAGGGTGGGAGGGAGAGGAGGGGGGGAAGTGGGAATTCAGGACAGAGGCATGGGGCACAGGAACAGTGCTGTGGTGGCGAGCCAGGCTGTGAGGATTGGGGTTTTGATGGAAGGTTCCCAGTTTGGAATTTTCCTTGTTGCCGGTTGAGGAAACTTCACGATCTCCTCTGAGGGTGAAGCCCGACCTAGTGCCAGTTTTGGGAAAGGTTACCTGTTCCTTATCTTTTCTGGCCTTCGACTGATGTCTCTGAGCTGGGACAAACTCTAACACCCCACTAGGAGAAACTGCGAGCTTACTTTCATTTGGACTGCCTCTCCTGCTCTGGGTCTGCACGTGGTGTTCCTCTCCACTGGACTTTCTAAGAACCCCCCCGGACTTTTTCTCCCTGTGTCCCTGATCCAAGCGCAACGATACTCGTTTCCTTCTGCTGCCTTTCTCACTGCTGCTGTGGCCTAACGAGTTACTGTAAACCCCTCCTTTGACTCCCTTGTCCAATGATAGCTTTATATCAATGGTATGTGTGTGAGGTTGCAGCCTAGGCCCAAGTGTCACTGTCCCGTTGCTGTGGCAGTGACTAGGAGTGTGCCTGACACTCTGTGCTGCGACAACAGCCTTGTCGTCGCTGGGATATTGGGTGCGGATCGACCGCCGATTGCATTCCAGAGACAGGGAGTTACAGGAGGATGGATAATGCCGGGCCTGAGGAAGGTGAAGATTAGGCGACCGAAAAATATGTCCGTTTGTCAAAGCAGATGCATGAGAAGGGGGCTGTGGAGAGGTGTGTGGGGAGGCCTCGCGTATGGCCAAGTTTTTCAGGCGCTGAACGACCACTATGCGCTCGTCAAGAGGGAGGGGAGGCATCTGGGTCTATGCAAAGCTGTACATTTAGGAGGGGAAAATAAAGACAGAAAAATAAAGTGAATGTCAAAATGATGTTCACACACTTTTTGGCAATGCAGTTATGACTTGCAATTGTTATTGTTATTTTGGAGCGCCATTTCAATTCAATCAATCAATCAATTATTTAAAATGGATGACAAAATGTCATCCAATTTAAGAAACGTTATAATTAATTGTGCAAACTATGTATATGTGTTCACTGCATTCGTTGAACAGATAACTCAGTAAATTCTGTATGTAAATCAAAACATAAAAAATATTCCAGTGTGCAAGATAAATACATTGTATTTAAGTCAAGTAAAGTGAAAAACAGATATTGAGATGCAATAAATACTCAGCTACACTTCACAAACTATCCAGATGAATGATTAGAAGAATATGTTGTGCATATATTCTATAAGTCATCCATAATATTTAACACCAAACCACACAAAGATACTCAAAACCAAAAGACCCAATATTCAGCCTCTTTGATTTTGGCTATTAAGAAGGGAGGCATTATTCCTTTGTAAACATTTGTTAAAAATGAAAGGAAAAATTGCAGCAAAATACATCACTGACCAGACAAAGACAACACATCTCACTGTGAGAGACATCCCTCTTCCCATGGCACAGTAGAGAGGGTGGACTGCAACTGCCAGAGGCACTAACTGACCATCGATGTACGTAGCCTATAAATAAGCATGCCACTATAAAATACTATTTGTGGGGGAGCAATAATCTGACTGAATAATTGTCATCCTTTTTTTTAAGAGAATACTTTGTTGTGATCACTATCAATGTTGCAGCTTATATTAGAGTTAAACTAAAATAAAGACATGAGCCGACTTGGTAAAAAGCCACATTTTTAGATGTTGTGTAATGTGCAATATTTCTGTGTATATATGAAAAATCTCTTGGACAGTGCCAGAGCTAGAGTAAAGGAGGGAGGGCTGAAGAAAATTCAGACAGCAAATGGTTGGAAGAGAATTTGAGAGAAGGGAGGATGATAGATACAGAGAGACATAATGTGACAGGGTGGACTACAGACTAAGGGAGGGAGCAACATGTCAAAATTCACTGGGGGCGTATTCCTTCCCACGTAACACGCATACCGACCCATAGATAAAGCACGCCATGCTAGTTTTTCCACATGCATACATCCACGCACAGAGTCTGGTGATGGTATCCTCATCTTTTCTCCTTTTTCAGCCTTGCCTTTGTAGCCTGTGGTGGAGGGGGTGGGGGTTACATTGACCCAGTTTTGTCATGGTGGAAGTCAACATCACTCTGATCACTTTTTGCTCACACATAGTAAACACTTTATCAGCATTTACATGAGTACAGGCTATAAGTATTACCCTTCTTATTCAGATTCAGATATTATCATCAGCACAGAAATTACAGAAAGGTAATGTGTTAAAAGCTCATAAAACCACCTTTGTTCATTGATCGACATAATTCAATTGTTGCTTTAACCCAGCCCTAAACCTGTTCTCCAGGTAGAATCATACAGTAGGAGCTGATGGTATCAATACAGTAGCTGTGAGGTTGTCAAAGCTCAGACACAGATATTAGGTATTTTCGGGAGCATCATTCTGGTCTATCCAAATCCACTACCATTTCAATTAGAGCCCTGCTAGATGGTAAAACAACCATTTTTATTTACTATGGGTCACTTCATTTGAAGATGAATAGTGGCAGGAAATGTCAGGCAGAGGATTATTTAGTAACAACCATGTGGGTATAGCATCACTCAATGTACAGCATGTGACCTATAGGCTGAAGAATAGTGATTTAGGACCTGTCTTAACAGTTACTTTTGTGTTGAAGTTCACTGTGAAAATGTAAGTGTGGACAAGTTAACTATAGAGTACCTTGACACCTACCTGGAATAGCCTACTGTTAAGAAACGGTTTTCAGTGAACTGCGCCTGCAAGAAAGATGAGGATGATGATAATAATGAATCTTATTCGAGTAAAAATGAACAAAATGGCCATGATTGCTGCTTAACAGAGGACCCCTCTAATAAGTTAAATAAAGTGGAATTATTCGCGCATCGTCACAAATCATTACGCACAGGTTCCATCCATGTCAGAATATGTCACTTGCAAGAAACTGGCAAGAAATAAGAGGCAGTGTTATTAGATCACCTTGATGAGTGGGATTAAGTTAAATTAATTTCCCCATGACTGAATGGTGGAAATAATTCAACATTAAGTGAATGAAAACAAAAATTGCTGTGTCAATTGGCCTTTGCAGGACTACGCGGCCTTGGTAGCCTTTATTCTTGCATCACCTTACCTAACCCAGAATCCTATCAGTAATTCAGTATCGTAAGCTAACTGATGTTTTGCATTAGTAAATACTAAGACTGAGTTTAATGCTATCATACTTAGCCAAGTAGTTAATAAGTCATGAGTGTGCGTGCGATCCTCTGATGGGATGTCGCGAACAAAATTAATAGTGACCGGTTGCAACATGGACTGTAGGGCCTTGCAAATTAGTGCAAACATCAACCGTTTGGATTTTAATACATTTGCTGTTTTCAGTAGCTGTAAACAACAAACCTGCGATAATCAGGATCCTAATTTTGTCACAATAGAAGCAACAACAATATCCTCAAGAAAAATAAACTAGAATAAATGTCAGGTTTGTATATTCGCATGCACCTGACCATGTTTGAAATAACGTGGGAAAAAAATCCATGTTATTAGGTTTTTCCATTTAATTTTCAAATGAACATATTTACGTTAAGAATGACAGTTCCGCGATATCGTCATGGTTTGTGCAGTCCTTCAGATCCAACGTCTGCAGTGGCCTGTAGTCCACCCGAGTCACATTGGTATAGTCCAGATGTTTTAGCACATTTGATACCCTAGTCCAAATATGTAAAGTACTAATACAAAATAAATAAACCATACAACCAGTCTATTGTTTTATAAAAAATAATAATGGTTTGTATCAAAAGTGCTACACATAGTCTACATGAGTCACGGCTTGAACGTGTGTCACAGCGCGCTCTGATGCGCTTGTGAAATGCAAGAGATTGGGGGGTTCGGGAGGTGGGGTCTAGTCTCTCTATAGTGGATGACATCATTCCAGACCAATAGCAAGCATAAAATGTGATAAGGCAGTCAGCTTTGTTCTCAGCACGTGTGGCGTGTGGTAGAACATGGATAGCCAAATGTGTGTGTGTGTGTGTGTGTGTGTGTGTGTGTGTGTGTGTGTGTGTGTGTGTGTGTGTGTGTGTGTGTGTGTGTGTGTGTGTGTGTGTGTGTGTGTGTGAATGTATGTGGGCTGCATATTCTATGGGTGTTTGAGTATATGGAGGGATGTAGTGTATAGGCGAAAGAGATGAAATAGCAGAAATGACAAATACATCATCCTGTCATTTCACCAAAATACAAGAGATCCTTTAAAAAAAAAGAAAAGAAACGACGAATAATGAAATCACCAATACCTTTTGTTTCACAGGTTTGTTGTTCTGCATTCCTTAAAGGTAGCTTTATTACTGATTTTATAACATCAGAAAATCTTAGGTACCTTTCTTGTGCAAGTGCAATCAGATAAAGAGAGATCAGAGAGAAAGAGGAAAGTGGGAAAGGTGGAGGAGAGAGAGGGAGAGAGAGAGACTAAATGAGTTGGTAAATGATAATAGAGACTGACAAGTTTTGTCAGCACATTGATGAAATGCTACATAGGCATGTAAGTAGACTGACACTTTTGTTCTACATAAATAAAAATTTATTCAGATACAAATTGTTTTTAATAAGCAGGAGTAGAACAGTTTTTAACTACACTATTTCCTATTCCTATAAAGTATATTTAACCTATTCTATCATAATGAAATGCAAGTCAAGGGGGGGTGGAGCCTATCCCAGCCGACACAGGGCGAGAGGCGGGGTACACCCTGGACAGGTCGCCAGTCTATCACAGGGCCGACACATAGGGACAGACAACAACTCACACTCACTTTCACACCTATGGACAATTTAGAGTCACCAATTAACCTGCATGTTTTTGGACTCTGGGAGTCCCCTGGAGTACATACTGGAGTACCCAGTATGTAAACCAATCGGTTATTAATCGGGCTGTTGCAATAACATAATGGGAGCACTTTAATCGTATCTGTATTTCTTACTTAAGATGTGTTTTTGATTATGCTTTGATTGATGCAACGATTGATTTGTGTATGTGAATCACCGGCTGTTATTCAAAGGAGGTCACACCCACAAATATCTTAATAACGCTGAGGAAGGCCTAGGGCGGAAACGCGTCCATGTTTCTTGCTGCTGCACATAAAATAGTAGTACATTCTAATTTGTGAATGCCAACGTATTCGTTTCTTTATTGTTGTTAAAGCATTCTGTAACATCGTGTAGCAAGGTGTCTCACAAATAAAGACAAAGGACTGATGCTACGCTGTAAAAAATTATTTGGCCTTTTAGTTAGTTCAACTTGTTTTAATAAGTTAGTTGTACTAAAATTAATAAAACATTGAGTCAACTTGTTATTTCAAGTTGGAACCTGCTCAACTGATCACGCAAAACATATTAGTCAATGCAACTTAGACATTCAAGTTTACTCAATAACAATTTAATTAACATACTGAAGACGTCACCTGACTCTTGACCGCGTGAAGTATGTCATCCTTACTGCTATCCTGATAGGCCATTGAGGTAATATATGTGCATATATCCCAGCAAGTTATTAAATGTAATATTAATGATAATACAATTTTTTGGGATTGTGCTTTACTTTGCAAGAGTAATCTCAAAGCGATACAGTCCCCATTAAACATACATAGCAAATTATATAAGGCATATGAAAAACATATTTTTTGCAACTCTTACTCTGAACATTGTTATCATTAATAACAAGGCCAGAAATTTCTACTTACAGCAATTGGGATATCCGTGGCTTAAGGGTTTGAGGGCTCTAGCTCGCACACCTTAATCGTCCGGGTACAACTGGCGCCACGCAAAGCGATTTCATTGACATGTTGACGCTGCGGACGCCAAACGGGGATGTCCTAACAAGCAATAACACCCGGGAATTACACCTGAAGTACCCGAAGGGGCAATTCAGACGTGTGTATCCCGGCTGATATCTATTGTGAAAAAAAAGTAGTATGTTTACCTGACATGTTGACGATAAGGTGCTGTGTCGAGAAAATTTATTTATTCAACTTACAATAACAACTCAAAGAAAGAAATGTAGTAGGTCTGTACAAAACGTTAGTCTTAAAACGGACGTTTTAACAGGTAATAATGTATTTCCTGAAAAAAAGGCACACTTTACAGAAACATTTTATCTTTACATAAAGACATGTCAATATCATTAAATAGTCAGTTTAGTGTATGCCAATTTTGTCAAATTGACTTTTCATAGTGAGTTGCATGAACTTAAATTGAAGTACATCAAACTAAAATAACGAAGATTGCCAGAACCTATATTCTTTGCTCATCTTACTCAAAATCTTAAGGCAGTCAGGTTACTCATAATTATAAGTTGAGACAACTTAATTTTTTTTACAGTGTACCATACTATAACAACAGATGGCATCAGAAACCATGGTAGGGAAACATGGTAGGGACTGTCCATGCACTACTTGGCTATAGATGTACAGAGGCCTACATTATCCAAATTTTAGCTCTTGTAATAATAATGGCTACCTCAAGTAAAGGCAACACATGTCACCAGAACCGGAATGATGGGCATGACCATTTGATAGTTCATAATTGAAACCAATAGTAGTTTTAGATTTAATTTAGCTGCAGGAATTCATTCGTCAAAATCTGTGGAAAGCACATTGTAAATAGCCCTGCCCTGCCCCTTGCTGTGAAATTTCAATAGAGCAAGCACAATTGTGTGTGTGTGTGCGGGGGGGGGGGGGGGGGGGGGGGGGGGGGGGGGGACACCTGTAACTTGGTCTACATATTGTTCTGTTATGGGTCATATTATTATAGGCTCCTCTAGTTAGATTAGAAACCATTGGCATAGTGCCAACCAATCATGTAAATATCCTACATTTTGGGCCGGTTTCCCGGACATGGATTAAGCTAACACTCACTGCTCAATTCAGATTCTTAATTGAAAACATTTTTTAGTCTTGGACAAATCTATGTCCGGGAAATCATCCCATTATGTTTAACTTTAAATCCACAACCCCTCAATAAGATAGACCACTACAGATAGTGTGGCTCACCCACTGTAAGCCTACAGTTGTGTTAATGTGTGAAAATTCAAGATTTTCATTTATTTATTTTTAAACACAAAACCTTTTTATGAAAAGCCTACCTTTAAATTTGTAATTTAAAAATGTTGATACAATGTAAAATGTATCCGCAAAGTAATTTGATATAACAAATTAGGCCTACCCTATCTTTTTTATTGGTGTGAACACTATCAAATTATCACGATTACAACAACTGCTACTACTAATGTGCACAAGTACGCTTACCATTATCAAGTACATTCCTCAGTCAATGTAAAACATAATTTAGTAATGTAAAAGGGGCTTGATGGACATGGCGAACATTATGGAGTTGCAATGCTGACTGATTCACGCACCTAAATACAGATAGACCTTCAAAAGATTCAGGAAACGACTCCTTGCAATTTGGAAGTCAACTTCCAGTTCTTGTGTTACTCCCTTCTAGCTAACTACTTGGTGGAAGCAGCAACTGGCTAGTGAGTGTTTTTGAGTTTTATGTGATCTCTAGCCTGATCAGTTAGCTGACGCTATCTTATCGATCATTTTTGCCTCCTCCATCGCCATGTTTGTTCTTTTAGTGAAGATTTGGTCAGTTTGCTGCAAATAAATGGTCAGCGAACATAAAGAAAACTTGTTTTTTCAATCCCCAAGCTCTGCTATTAGCTAACTAGCGTTAATTGAGCTAACAGTTAGTAGCATTGCTAACTTTTGCTGGGGACCTTGCTGCTAGCTAGCTAGCTAACGTTATTAGCTAGCTAGCTAGCTAACGTAGCTACTTGTTTTTCAAGATTCTGTGACTATCTTGACGCCAACACAAATCTTACTACGTTAGCTAGCCAGTCACTAGCGTGGCTTTGCTAATCCTTAAAGATGTCTACGCGGACACCGTTATTAACAATTGAACATTCATCAAATCAGGTAAGCCATTTTAACTTTAGCCACTAGCCAGCTGTGTGTATGTGTCAACGCGAAGCTGGGGCGCTTAATGGCTAACTTTAGCTAGCTAACGTCATAAACGTTAGCTATAATGTTAACGTTACCAAGTTTAGGTTTTCAGACAGCCAGCGAAACTGATGTGTTAACACGTTGGTTTAAAAGCTGGTTTCGGTTGGCGTTATTAATTGTTCAACTAATAGTAGACGGAATCTTACGAATGGCAATTTAAGCAAACGCCAATTGTTATAGTACTTTGATTTGTCTAACTGGATAGCGAGCTTGTAACGTCATAGCTTAGTTGGACGAGAGACTAACCAACGTTTGGCCTGCTATGCAGCTATTCAGCTAGCCAATCTGAAAGCCACAAAACTTGACATCAGATAGGCGTTCTTTCTGTGTGGCCTGGCATAAACCAACGTAAATGCTTGTAAAATCTGCTGTTTGTATATTGATAACATTAACAATTTAAATTAAAGTCCCACCATGAATTAATCACATGGGATAAGTTACATAATTGGCTTAAAACTATGTCTATATTGTCAAACAATTTTTGGCGAACGCTGGATGTTTACAGTTCACTTGATGGTTCAACGAGACAAACTAAGTGTCTAGCTTAGTTCCATTGTTAAGTGGTGATATTAATGTTTTTCCCGAAAAAGCCTAACATTATGAACAGTCGGAAGGTCCAAGTTTTGCTAAATGAAAAGTAGGACGCACTCTGCAACTAGTGTAAAGACCCGTATTTCCTGTCAAGATAATTATTCTTTGTTTTGCTTGCTGCCCCATTCATCAAGTGTTTGATTTAACCATTCTAAAGAAAAGGGTGTATTTTGTGATTGTCTCGATTGCAGCGTCTCACGTCCGAGCTGTTAAATGCTCAAGTGTACATATCAAGGAGTGGTGCCCTGCCCATCTTGTTCTGGATTGATCAGGGCACAAACAGGAAGACTGCATGTACTCCTTAGCTTGAGTCTCCATTTGTTAAAACCAGCATTTCAAGTCAAGCTGGGTGTAGACCATAAAGTGTGGAAAGCAAGTGCTCAGCTCTGTGTTGGTTGGTAGGAGTAGTGTTAAGAATAATGTTTTTTGGTAAATGATGGAATTACAATATGGCGTGATTTTTTTTCTTCTTCTTTTCCACTGTTTTCTTGTGACCTACCAATGTTTGCTTAGGGTTGAAGCCAGACTCAGGACATGATTTACTTAGTATCTGTGAGTCTTTTGTTTGACAGTTTTGTAATATATGAGTGCACATTGAAAGGTGTGCATGGTAGAGCTTGAACTAGCCAAGTACATACTACTATTACCACCTTTGACTAAGTCCAAATTGCAAGTCTCTTATAAGTTATTGGCATCCAGATAAGTCTGTAAAGCTCATTATTTAGCTTTATGTTCTGATAGTTAGTTAAGGTATCAAATCGAGGAATTTATTTCCAGAAAATGTACATTGTTAAAAATTGACTATTGTTGACGTGCACATATTTACTGCTGCAGTTAAAATAGTTTTAGTCTGTTTAACTAACTAACTGTTAAAAAGGCATAGGCTCGATTTTTCAGAAATGTACAGTAGATTTTGAATTGACTGTGTAGGAAGGAAGAGGGAGAGCTCAGTTGGTGTCTATTTGTGTGAACTTGCTGCCTCTCGCCTGTCTGAAAATAGCAGTGTATGTTATTAATACCCAGATAAATGAGACGCTGGCTCACACTCTCCCTTTATTTACCCCCCCCCCCCCGTTAGTTGTTTCATGTAATAGTATTTCACTTTGCCACCCTTATACTCTGTGGTCAAGTGTATGCTGTCCATACTTAAGTTTTGATAAGGACATTGATTAAGCTAACCATTTTACAATGAATCAACAATAACAGTCACAACAATAGCAGGAACAGACATTTCCTTACAAATGTGCAACAATAAATGTAGAGAGGCAATAGATGCCTTGTTATTTGGCTGTGGTGTGGTCAGGCAGCAGCTTTTCCTCATCACATTTTAGGCAAGGGTAGGGGCAGGGGTAGTGCAAGGGTACTCCCTGGATGGGGCCCTAATGCACATTTGTGCTGTCTGGATTCTCCACTTAAACCTTTAGGCCCCCCAGTACCCAATTAGTCCTTAAGTAGGCTATTATCAAACTCAAATGTATTAAATACAGATAAGAAGTGTCATGAGAATTTGACTTTTTTGTTTCTACCTTTTGCAGTTAAAAAAAACATTGTGATGGCATTTTGATTTATACGAACCACATCCAAGCCATACCATAGTTTATTTAGGCAAGATAAAGGAGAAGAATGGAAAGTTACATTTTATCGGGGGTTGTACTGAATAATGCAGGCAGTATGTGCCGTAAGAAATTATATGGAACCATTATTGGTTGACAGGGAATCGCATTCTATTTATATACAAAATCAATCAATCTATTTGTGTCTTGTGAAATCACTTGCCAAACTTTTCTAGATTATAGAAAATTATAAAGCCTGCTGTAGAAAAAAAAACATTGTAGGTATTCGTGATATTTCAGTTATATTTGAATATAATTCGGTTTGATTTGGATTTGTCTGTTCAGCTTTTACAGGGAATGAAATGAACGATATGGTCCAGCCTAGTGACTGACCTGATCTTTAGATGCCTACTTCCTGTTTTACTTCACAGGGGAATCCTTGGCCCTTCCTTTATCTCTTGTTGTAATTTCCTCTCCCCAATGCCCTGATTGCTTTGGTGATACATACAAAGCTGTCCGTACATGTCAGCTCTTGTCCGTCAAGTTCACTTTTTTATGGATTCTCACCATGGCTTTAGTTCTCTATAATTTAATTAGGTTTTTAGACGTGTCTCAAAGTTCTGTTTGTACATGTAAGATGAGATAAGTGGTCTGATTTCGAGAAGAGGCTGAGATGGTCGTAGTGCTCCGTCACTCATGAAAGCTACCAAATAATAAATTTTTGAAATGTGTGATATTCAGATAAACATCTTTTGTCTAGGTTGAGGCTTTCAGATAATGGTACAATGGTTTAATTGAATGTTTATTTTTAATGAAAAATCGGACTTTCTATCTTAAATCAATGCGGACGTTACGTTATGACTCGAGGCAGTGTGTAGATTGAATCCCCACATTCATAAAGCATCACGGAGTGTTTGGAGCTTAAGGCATTCAATGTAAAGCAATATGTAGACAGCACTGAGAAAAATGTAAATATTAGCCTAAGTTCAAATTGTTATGACAAGATAATGTTTCTACCTTTACCTTCTTAGACGTTTTTCCTGAATGTATTATCTTGTCAGTGTCCTCATAGGCTGTTCAATTGTCCGTTTGTACTGTTACTGTCACATGTTTGTTTTAATGTCTGCATCTTGACACCAGACTTTTAAATTGATCTTACCTGACTTAAAGGGGGCTTTGGACTTTGGATGTGTGGACTGGACTCTTGAGGGTAGTTGTTAGTATTTTCTCATCAGTAACTGTGGCCTTTTGATCTTAGCACCCCCAGAGTATGCAATGCCTTCATTCTCTTTTATAGCTGCATAAGTTCATAAAGTCTTTCGGGATATATTTGATCTCCTATCTAAACCAGTCATATGAATCTAGTGCTTTCACAAACCTGTGCGTGTGTATTTGGTTTAGTAATAGATTGAGGAGTAGCTGGTTGGTTTGTGGTAGGGGGAGAGCTAGCGACATGTGAAGGTCAAGGCTTGATGAATAAGGAGGACTGCACACTGCATTGAACTACAGAATCTCTTAACTAGAGAGCCCAGAAGAAAATACCTTTTTAATAAATGTAGATTTTAAATGTAGATGAATGTATTTTTTCTCTGCTACGTTTATGCTGCAGCATTGCCATAATTGCAGTAGCCTATTGTGTACTCAAGACTAACCAGAGGTTATTCAATGCAGCATGCTTTAGAGTGAAATTTGTTGTGGTACTTGAGCCACTTTCCTATGTATATAGGCTATTGTGTTGGTGGGTGGTTTGATGTGTGTGTGTGGCTATGCTTGTTTTTGAGAGCAATAGGGACATTTGAGGTAAAAGCTCAGGCTGAATTTTCTGTCAACACTCTTCCTGATTTACAAGCTACCTGGATGTTATGTAATCATTGAATGAGAAGAAAAGGAACAATAAGCTCGGACTTTTGATGCAATGTTTATTTAACTATTGTTCCAATCATATTATCTTTGAGTTAAATTTAGGTATTGTCTAGCCTGTGCTTAGCAGTGTGAGTACATCAATCATTGGTGGGCTCGTTCAGTGGTAAAATAAATATTTTATTTCTTAAAACTATGTAGCAGAATGATAAACTGTCATTGATTAGAGCCGAACGACAACAAAAAATACAGAGTTGGCCTTACTGTAATCCAGCATTAATAGGCTGCATACAATCGTTTGACTTAAGACATTGCCTATTTGTAGCCTTGTGTTTTGTTGATCATATGCTCTATACACGTTTTTAATAACATCAAGAGGGTATGAATCCATTTTTTTGCCAGCTTAGGGGTAATCAGTAAGCTAGGCAATGTGTAATGCTTTGGCTTAAGCCTCCTGAAACGGCATGTCACTGCAACAATAACTTTTCTGTCTTCTCGCAAGCTATTCTTACGACCAAGGTCTGAATCCTTCATCGTATAGCCACACAGACGGAGAGAGAGAGAGAGAGAGAGGGAGAGGGGAGGAGAGGAGGAGGAGGAGGAGGAGGAGGGGGGGGGAGTGGTGTGTGTGTTGAAAGCCTACAATGTGGTGCTTGTGAATGACATCACAGAGAGGGCAGTGACTGGTAGAAACAGAAACTGATACCCCTGTTCTAGTTCTTGTTTTGTTTCCACGGTTTCCTCACTCCCTCTTTCCCTTTTACGCATTGAAATATTGAGGCCTTGTCCCCATGTGTCCAGCCCCGCTCATTGTGTCTCCTCCCCCACTCTCCTATCTTGGCCTGTCGGTGTGGATTTGATCTGCCTATTAGGAAAGACAAGAGACCCTCTCAGTGACTGGCTTGTTAGTTGTGCTGGGTAATTTAACAGAGTGACGCATCAGTGTTATTGGCTAGGATTAGATCATGCACACAGGAAATGGTATTTGTCCCGAGCCAGGTCTGGGGATCAAAAATCTCACATGCTGTAAATTACTGTGATTGACACTGTGATAGTGTGTGGTCATCTAAATAACTTTGTGTTCCTTTCTTTCCTTTAGCCTAACTCGGAGTCCAAGGCAGGCAGCCGCAATATGCCGCGAATCGTCAGTGCCGTCGCCACGTCGGCAGATGACCACCCGCACATTGGCAATTACCGGCTGCTGAAGACTATTGGCAAGGGCAACTTTGCAAAGGTCAAACTGGCCCGGCATGTACTCACCGGCAAAGAGGTAAGTCTAAAACTTTTGGGAATTGTGTTACAGACTCGTGTGTGTCTGTAATACATTTGAAAAGTAGCATATAGACTTTAGATCAGGATGCTATGAACATGTGACTGCTAACACTTTGATGATAGCATGTCATGTGACATTAATAGTTGGGAGAGAGCTGGAAGGATATTGAAATGAAATCTCTAATCAACCCTGTGGGGCTTCTCTAGCCACTAGACATATGACGTTGTTGTTGTACATAATACATATTGTTGTAATATTTGTCCCCCTTTGCCTTTGAAGGAGAGCAACTATGATTTGCCTGTTGGTCACACAATAAATCTACCAAAGATTAAAATAAAATCGGCCAGCATTTCTCAGGCATGAATGTTTCTGTTGTTGCCATAATGATGACCTCTAACTTGCATATTTCCTTGATAAAGGTGGCTGTGAAAATCATAGACAAAACTCAGCTAAACTCGTCCAGTCTGCAGAAGGTGAGGGGACCAGTGTGCGTCCGATGTTCGTTTTTATGAATTTCAGTGATGTGTTCTGAAATGTGCTTTGCACAGATTAAATGACAATTACAATAAATAAGTGTTTGTTTGAACCTGTAATTCTGTTTAGCAAAGCACTTTACCATTTATAAAGTGAGGCTTGTTACAATTTAGCACTTCATAATTAATGTGGTGTAAATATATGCCCCCAGTGTCTTTTCTAGAGACTCTTAAAAGGGCCCATAACAGGATATGGAGATAATTGCAGGAAATTGTCTCCAAATACTTCCTGTGGTGATGGTTTGGGGTGTGGTGTCAATCCCGGGTTCAGCGACATACCCACGTGGATGCGTCTAGGCCAATGGGTTTAGAGTAATATTTTGTCAACTCGGTTAATTCTGGGGTCTGATAAGGCCACCACAATCACTACATATGACAAAAAGTTTAGACAAGCTTTCATAATTTCATACATTTCCATTATTTGTTAGTACTTTTGCTTTTGGGGGCAGGGTTTGGGCCTTTTAGTAATTGTTTCAATGTATGGTTCAATGGTTTAAAGCAAAATCAGTCAATTACGGACAGCTTGATTAATTACATTTCCAATGGCTATTTGATTCAGTTCTGATATTAGAAGTAAATACAAAAAAGAAGGTAAGACAACGGCTTACTTCCATGTTTCTTTTTACTATTATTACTATTAATAATAGTTTATTATTACTATTTATTTTGCAGCTGTTTCGTGAAGTGAGGATCATGAAGCTGCTGAATCATCCAAATATTGGTAAGCACCTTGCACTCCTCCCTTGTGCTCTGCAGGATTTATTTGTCACAACCTTCCATTTTGATAGAACTTGAAGTATGATATTACTTGATTTACAGATCAGACAAATATTTGGTTGTAGGGGAGGTAAATCGAAAGTTAAAATTGCAGTTGCTAGTTTTTTGTATTTATCTTTGAAGGGGGATTGGGATTGTATTGTCATTCTGGGCAAAAGAGAATCATTGATTGGCAATCTAAAATTTTGTTCATATCTGTAGTGAAATTATTTGAAGTCATCGAAACAGAGAAAACCCTTTACTTGGTGATGGAGTATGCCAGTGGAGGTAAGCCGCAACAATGCCAAGTGACCCAGCAGCATACCCACAATATTGTGCATGCCATTTAGCCTAGGAGTCAGTAATGTCGATGTAGAACCATTTCACTTAGGGTAAAGTGCTGTCAGTACATTTTTTAACGGTACTCTGCCCTTGTTTGAACCCCTCTAATAACATCAGTGCACTTTAATGTTCCTGGCTCACATGGCTGCTTCCCTAGTATGAGTCTACTCCTTTTTCAGACCCTCAACACTGCCTTACTGTGTGTGTGTGTGTGTGTGTGTGTGTGTGTGTGTGTGTGTGTGTGTGTGTGTGTGTGTGTGTGTGTGTGTGTGTGTGTGTGTGTGTGTGTGTGTGTGTGTGTGTGTGTGTGTGTGTGTGTGTGTGTGTGTGTGTGTGTGTGTGTCTCTTTATTGCCCAGGTGAGGTGTTTGATTACCTAGTTGCTCATGGAAGAATGAAAGAGAAAGAGGCCAGAGCCAAATTTCGACAGGTGAGTCGTTGTTAGTCTGTCTTGTGCTTTTCACTAGGTGATGATTTCTAGAGGGAATACTTTTACTCAGACGATAAACTCCTGTACCTCGCTATTACAACGCACCACCTAAATGATTTACTCTTATATTCCAGCATTGTAGGTGGTGACCAATTAAAGTAAATTCACTGGTATTCGATGTTTGCCAGACCAAATAGGCGAATTAATGACTTGTGTATTTTTGCCCTATTACCAATAACAGTGGGTAAACTCCAGTTTTCAAGTGTATTTTGAAGTCACGCAGAGTTGTCTCTTGGTCAGAAAGAGTCCTTTCTCCTACAATCAACTAACTTTATATTTAATTGTTAGTGTTACCCATAATTTGGAGGCATATGTGTGACATTTCAAGAGTTATTGGTCTACCTGACAGTTTTAATAATTTTGATCCATGTAATGTGCAAGTATACACGTTGTTTCCCGTTGGGCTAAATTAACAGTACACACACCACTGGAAATTATATACTGATGAAGATATCTCAACATGTTTCGCTTATCTTTTCACAGATAGTATCAGCAGTTCAGTACTGCCACCAAAAGTGTATTGTTCACAGAGACCTTAAGGTGAGAACACTTAAGAGAGTAGACGAAATGGATGAGTGAGGTGTGAAAACCACAAAAACAAAGTAATTGCATTTGCTGGATCTCCCCCCTTCAGGCTGAGAACCTGCTTCTTGATGCTGACATGAACATCAAGATTGCCGACTTTGGCTTCAGTAATGAGTTTACTGTGGGGAACAAGCTTGACACGTTCTGCGGCTCCCCGCCTTACGCGGCCCCGGAGCTTTTCCAGGGAAAGAAATACGACGGGCCCGAGGTAGACGTCTGGAGCCTGGGCGTCATCCTTTACACACTGGTCAGCGGCTCGCTGCCCTTCGATGGGCAAAATCTCAAGGTGCAAAAAGGGACTGAGGGACTAGAATGCAGGGTTTAGCAATAGGGATTTGCAAGTCAAGATCATGTTCAACGTTTTCTTTGTCATCATATGATCTCTTTCTTTTTCTTCCGTTTTGCCCTCTCCAGGAGTTGCGTGAGCGTGTTCTGAGAGGAAAGTACAGAATTCCTTTCTACATGTCCACTGACTGTGAGAGCTTGCTCAAGAAGTTCCTCATTCTTAATCCGACCAAGAGGGGTAGCCTGGAGGTGGGTACCCTTCCATCCTGATCACTATTATTCATGTTTAGAGATGTACCGACTGGATTCAGTTAATAATGCGAAAAGCGAAACAGGCCCACAAAAATCAATCATCAAATCATGCTCTTTGTATGTTGTGTCCAGCAGCAGATCATGAAGGACCGCTGGATGAATGTTGGTCATGAGGACGAGGAGCTCAAACCTTTCGTTGAGCCCCAGCCAGACTACAAAGACCCTAAGAGGACAGGTCAGCACCCCGACCAAGCAGGGGGTTGGAAGAGAGGTGGGGCAGGCGCCTGGTGAAGGGGCTGGGGCTCGGGCTCGGGCTGGGGGGGTGAGGGTTGTATATGGGGTGGAATGGCAACACTGGGTGAAAATATATATAGATATATATATATCTATATATATTTGAGTAATTATATATATATATATATATATATATATATATATATATATATTTTGACTGGTACTGTACATGTGTAAAAGGTAAAAAAATAAATATATTACCTGCATACTGGAGTCTGCTTCCCTTGTATTCCAAAGAAAGAGCCTAAAAGTAAAACATGAGGGATCATATTTTATTATGCAGTTTTTTTTTGTCTGTTTATGTACTTTGCTAATGGCAAACAGTGTTAAATGCCTGCATCAAAAATGTTGAGCTATTGTTCCATCAGTTTTGCATCTCGTTTTGATGGACTGTCTTGTTCAGTTTTTGAGTATACTTCTTTTGCATGGTATGATGATCGTGTTTGCATGCAAATTGTGATTGCATGCATACTGGCCTATTTTGAGGTACTGCATCTTGTTTTCGCCAGTGTTTTATTGAGGAACGATTTTGCTATTTGGCTAAAGTGATGTAGTCATTTAGTTGTTTTTGCTAGTAATATACAGTGGTTGTATGTTACAGCTTGTATTCCTTTCTGTCCAGATATCATGCTGCAGATGGGTTTTTCTCAAGAAGAAATCCAAGACTCCTTGGTCAACCAAAAATACAATGAAGTCATGGCCACATACCTATTGCTGGACTACAGGAACTCGGAGGTAGAATGAAGTACTTCAAAAGATAACGCTGTTTATACAATCCTTCTATTGTCGGACTCCTTATTTATTTATTTATTTATTTCAGTTGGATGAATGTATCACCCTAAAGCCGCGCCCTGGAAGTGACGTCACAAACACCCAGTCCCCCTCTCACAAGATACAGCGCAGCACTTCCTCAAACCAGAAGCCAAGGAGAGCAACAGATGCAGGTATATGAAATAACTAGTATGAAAACATTGTACAAGGTTTATTGTGATGCCATTGCGTGAAGAAAAGCATGAAACTGGTTGGTGAACAAACTTTCTGTGGATTTGGATACAAGCTTTGAATCAGTGTCTTGCTAGAATATCCAACCATAGTGCCTTGCACGTTTTCTAGCAAGAAGCAGCTGAATTTTTACGTTTTCTCCTAACCCACTTACGGTGTTCTGCCTCATATGAGTTCAGTTACAGAGTTCATGCGACTTTGCCAAGCTCCACACAGTTACGTTGATGCTTTGATGACTGCTGAGGCTTTCCTGTGTCAAGTCTTTTAAATGGTTTGTTGACAGGGCACTTGCATTAAAGTGTAGTAGACTCTGACCAAAGATGCAGAGGTCAGCAATTCACCAACTGTGATCATTGTTGTAATGTTTATAATGTTCCTGTGTAACAATTGTCTTCACTGTGCCAAGAATTCTGTGGGGAAAGAGTAGTTACCAAAAGAAAATGTTTTTGTATTTGTCTCTTGTGTTTTCCGTACAGGCTTCTCCTCCAAACGTTCTCAGGGGGACAACAAACACACGGTTGATGATTCTGCGAGGAAAGGCTCTGCCGGTTCTACTAAAGTCCCTGCCAGCCCACTTCCTACGGTTGACCGAAAGAGGAGCACTCCAACCCCCTCCACCGTAGGTCAAAGTGCTTCCTCCTTTACATTTCATCCCTGCCTCTGAAAATGAATCTTCATTTTTGTGACTCTTTGTTTTACAGAACAGCATCCTATCCACTGGTACAAGTCGAAGCCGGAATTCGCCTGTCCAAGAGAGGGCTACAATCAGAGTCCAGAACGGCAAGGACAGGTATGCTTACATGCCTGTGGGTTTATTTGTTTATTGTTTTGTTTTTGTCGCGTGTGTGTCAAACGGTTGTGTTTACAAGGGCGAGTGGCCAGCTGTCAGCCGATTCCTCACAAACCAGCTGGTTGCTACCCCGCCAGTCCGATAGACAGATTACCATTGTGTTCACAGTTAAACACACACCCACACCATATTTGCGTAGTGCAGATTTGAAAGCTGTGAGAATCGATTGGTGACACTTTCTAAGATTTGCTTCTCACAAAGATCTAGAGCAACACATTTCACTGCAATACATTCATTCACCGCCTGAATAAAAACTTGTTCTCTGACAACTCGTTGCATACATTTATATGTACATTTTGCACATTTTTGTATCCTGATTCCATTAATATAATTTTTTTATATTACATTACAATCTTTTTTTTATATATATGTATATAATAATATTCTTACATTTATGACATGAATGTAGGAATATTATATATTGCATTATAACTATGAAGTTATGAGCAACATTTTTTAATCAGCTGTCTGTCATTTGCGTGACTGTAATTGTCAGGTGAAGATAAGTCTGGTCATAGGCAGGC
This sequence comes from Galaxias olidus, assembly GCA_026901105.3. Classification (NCBI taxonomy): domain Eukaryota; kingdom Metazoa; phylum Chordata; class Actinopteri; order Galaxiiformes; family Galaxiidae; genus Galaxias; species Galaxias olidus. The sequence continues at coordinate 47,220 of JAPMUY010006226.1, forward strand.
CTGCAAACCTATGATCTCGGACAATCTGATTAGATCAGGACACAGATAGATGGATGCAGCGTGAATGTGATGCTCAATAATAAGGCATGTAACTTAACAATGGAACACGCATGACCTGAAGACTAATCTGCTCTGTTGCGCTGCTGTAAAATACATTTTTATGATTTACATGTGCATAATTCATTGTGTGCATTGTTGTCTGTGATGCCCTTGTGCTTAAAATTTAAGTGTCCATCCTCATCTGTCTCCCTGCTTTCCCAAATGTGCTGACTAACCGTTATATTCTACGCCCCGCTTTTACCCCTTTTGGGGAACGGTTGGCGCGGCGGGTTACACGGTTTTTCCTTCCTTAGCCTTACGACCCCAGGGTCCCGTGCTTCCACAGCCTCGGCAGCCGCCGTCCTCACTTCCTCACGCACCCGACATCACAAGTCCCTGTCAACCTCCGCCCACCCAACCCCCCCAGACCTCCATGCACACCGTCCCAGGCAAGTGGCACCAGAAAGGGGGGAATCGAAAGAAAGGTCACAGAGCTGAAGAGAGTATTGATTTTACAGAATGCTTGTAGGATATGACCGACAGGTTTGAAACGGCATCGGTTTTTTTCCTATAGTGTAAGGTGAAACCTCAAGGTATACCCCATATCTTCTGTTACTTTTTCCTTTACTATTTGAAGATGTTTTTGGCCAATATCCAATTTTGTACAAGGTTGGGAATCTCCAAGTGCACATGAACATACTGTACAAACCAAACAGCCCAGAAAATGCATTAATTTAGTGCCACCTTGGCTATAACATAGTCTTTCACAGAAAGGCCTAGGTAAAAATAAGTTTGTTTGGTAGGTCATATTTAATCCTCCCGTTCTTGCCATTCTCCTTCTGTCTACATCTAGTTCCTCTTAGGATTGTGATGTAATCTCTAACTAGAAACAGTCCCTATTCAGAGCAAATGCCTGCTTGCTTTATTACCCTTTGTTTTACACTGCATTAGCATATGTTGGCCTGTTGCGATCAAGTTGTGGCTCCGGGGTATGGCTTCATCTTTTTTCTATTGTGATACCTTGCAAGTCATGAAAAGCATAACCTTGTCATGCTTAACCCAGTGCCATTTTCGCAATGGACGTCATCAATACAAAAATTTAAGTAGGCACAAACATTTTTCATAAGCTGTGAACTTGCGTTGTACATATATCCCTATTTGATAATGTGTTTGGTTCATTCCACCTAGCTGTGCTGTCAACTGCTTTTTCCACGCTTGCCGTCGTGTTGATTTTATATCGTTTGTGACATCTGAGCCTTTGTCCCTGGACAGAAGCCGAGGCCCACTTTTCACCACGTAGACTCCACATGCGCAGACACACAGTATACATTTGTTTATCGACATACAATAACATATGGACTTTTAACGAATGCGTCAATACTTAAATGAATAAAGACCAAAATTAGCTTTTACACTCACAGAAAAAAGGTGAATGAACCCAATGCAAATAAATCAATTAATTTACTGCTGTGTTAGTGTTTTTCAAAATGGCATAACATTCATGTCACTCATATTGGTCTGTTACACCCAGTCAGCAGTCTTGTTTTTATCCTTATCCGTGTTTTATGTGCATTTGAAAAGGGCACCACGTGCACTAATATTGTTTTCTAGCGTAAACCCATTCTTTTACTTTATTAAAAACAGCACGGCCTCCCAGCGGGTGCCAGGGGCATCTCCTTCTGCCCACAACGTCAGCAACTCCACAGGGACAGACCGCTCCAACTTCCCTAGAGGGGTGCCCGGTAGAAGCACTTTCCACGCTGGCCAGCAGAAAGCAACACGGGACCAGCATGCTTCCGCTTACAATGGACCCCCAGCTTCACCATCTCTCTCTCATGGGAACAGCCAGGCCAGAAGACAAGGGGGCGCTGGTATATTCAGCAAATTCACCTCGAAATTTGTGCGCAGGTGAGTAAAGGAGCGGCGAGATGAGTCCGGTTATGAGACCAATGTCAGATCTATCCATGTTTTCTTATGCCAGTGACATCTCTGTGCTAAACATCCTTCTCATACTTGAATTTAGGCACTGATCTGTTGAGTTTTACATTTTCAGACTAAGCCATTGGCTAGAATGCTCTTTTTTCTGTGCAGGTGTCTGATCTTGTGACCTACTCCTTTGCTTAAGTACTTTTACATATAATTGCTCATTAGTTATGTACTTGTGATAATACATATTTTGTCAATTCAACAAGCACTCCCCTCTCTCGGCTGTGATACATTTGCATACGTCTTGGCAAATGGTCAGATTTTTTCAAATGTTTTTGTTAATGACCGAGTAAGTTAAATGACAGACTTTATAATTTTGAAGTTTGATATAGCCTTTGGGGTTTTTCCCCTTCCAGAAATTTTTTTATTGCCTAGTGCCCCTCCCAAGTCAAACCATTCAGCTTACCAAGCACAAGGGGAGAATACGTTAATTACTGAAACAACCTACCAGGCTTTCTACTATTGCAGTCAGAGCATTTATACCCGGTTGCAAAGTGCCTCGTTCTCGGCATTCACAAAATATAAAAACAGTAGCAGAAATACATCAGGCTTACCGTTCACCTTTAACTAATTTGTTTGGCTTGGCTTGAATACATTACTGTGCATTAGTTCATTTTAAATGGCATGGTTAATTTGTCCTAGCACTAATCTTAAATCCATTGTTCTTTTTCCATAGATTTAATGTGAGGATGACTATTAGACATTAGTCATGTTCTTAACATTTATTTTTATAACATGTTTAAAGTACTTGGCTCAAGCTTAACATACTCAGCCCAAGCTTAAATACCGAGAGAAAAGAGAGGTTTAGTGTTATTTAATTAATATCTACATATTTGCTATGGTTTATTTTGTGCACACACAGAACAGTTTTCTTTTTCTCACCCTTTCCCCTCCCCTTTTTGTAGAAATCTCTCATTCAGATTCCCCAGAAGGTAGGCAATATAACACATTGAGACTTTTTCAAAAGTGCTTCCTTTTGTGTCTTCTCTCTCTTCCATATCAAGGCGTTCATTTCCTGTTTCAGTCCTTATCCCTTTATTTATGTGTATTCCTTATTTATCTTCTAACATTCCTGTACTAATGCAAGCTACACTCTGCTTTGATTCATCTTGCCTATTTGCTTGCCTCCTGTACTTCAGTGGATTATTCTCTGCCCTTTTTGCTTGCTTTTCATAATGTTTTTGTGTTGTGTTGTGTTATCAGCTTTTTGACCAGATATACATGCTTTCAGCCCAGGCATGCTCCAATGCCACACTAGGCAGTGTGCATAAAGCTGTACAATTCAAAGAAATGATTATGGTTAAGCACTAACTAGCCCCGTTTATAAGCCAGGTACATTGGCAAGAACAAAGGTTGGGTGTTTAGGACTATTAGAAAATCAATGATGTTATCTGTATATTTAAAATATATAAAATGTACATAGCATCAGGGAGAATGGTTCTCATTAGCTCAAACTATTTGCTTGTACTCTCAGTTCTGTTATTTTAATTTGGTTTGTTCTGTTTTGCAATAGGTTATTTTTTATTATTATTATTATTATTATTATTATTATTATTATTATTATTATTATTATTATTATTATTTTATTTAAAAAAAAATTATAATGGAGATATAACCTGTAGGTGTTTCCTGTAGCAGTTAGTGTTTATGCAAGTTACAGTCCCGTGTTCATCGAGCACCCTCTAGTGTCTTTTCTTATTATTTCGGGTCATGTTGCAGTTTGGGGTCTCATTCATGTTTTGGTCTACTCAAATAACTTTTCGGAGTGTACTACGTGCTTAGTTTTATTGATAAGTTTTTTTTTGAGAAGTGTCCAGCAGAGGACAAATATTATATCATTCAACCAGTTGTAGTATTGATCCACCACGTTAAAATTATTTTAACAACTGCTCAAATTTACAGGCTGCTTATACCCAAGAAAGTTATCTGGATATGCAAAAAAGACATACAATAATGAGTAAAAACTGAAATTAGAATACAATATATACTTATGTAAACCTTGTTATAACTATTTTACCTTTTATAACTGACAGATTCCAAAGCCTCTTTTTACTTAAACTACTTCCAAATGTGTACTTCCACTTTTCATTGTTATGCAGTTGATATTGGAGGTGGAAGCAGTGTGGTAATTTTGGCGGATTTAACAAAATGCACAAGGCTGTTATCAATGAAGTTTATACAACACAATCTCCCACCAAATTATTTAGGAGATTAAGTTATCCTTATTCTTTTATAACCGTCATCATGCATAAATTAATTTAAATAAATAGGCTAGTATTAACATTGGGTACAAGGTAATGATGCTAGCTGGTGGTGGATCTAACCCTAATAACCTGGTAATTAAGTTTTGATTAAGGGAAGTCTAAACTTGTGCTGCTTTTCTTTGAGGAGCCCTTATGAGGGAGAGGGTCACGATGAGGCCAGCAGGTGAGGAATGTGACTGACAGTATAATCAATTTGTCATATAGTGGAAAATAAAATTCGAAATCAATTCAAATTAGTATAGTGGATAATTCTGATTTAGGTGGTTAAATTTGTCATTATCACTAGATTCCTTGATTAGAAAAGCTTGACCATTCAAACATTGATATCTAATAATGATAAGCGAATGGGTATGAAACTTGTGCTCAAGTTTTCATCATGCACAATTGAATATGCTTTATGCTCCTGCCATATGATTGGCACCCCCCAAAGACTTAATTCAATGATTGGTCTCAGTGATTGAATTCAGTCAAATAAAATTGCTTTAAATATTGTGTTTTATTTGTTTCCCCTTTCCTGTTTTACTGTTAATGTCCTCTGTTTAATTTAAATTCTTTATTTTCTCCCACCCCCCTCCACTGCCTTAACAACCTAAGACCTATGCTGACCACTACTGAGAAGATGGAAAAGTGCACGCTGGGCTCTGCAGGAGATGAGAACAAGGACACGCTGTCCTCCACCTCCACAATGCCTAGCACTCTGAACCCCGCCCAGCCCTCCAAGGACACCAAGCCCCGCTCGCTGCGCTTCACCTGGAGCATGAAGACCACTTCCTCCATGGAACCCAATGAGATGATGAAGGAGATTCGTAAAGTTCTGGATTCAAACAGCTGCGAGTATGAGCTGCGAGAGCGTTACATGCTGATGTGTGTGTCTGGGAACCCTGCCCGGGACGACTTTGTCCAGTGGGAAATGGAAGTGTGCAAGTTGCCCCGTCTCTCCCTTAACGGGGTTCGATTCAAGCGTATATCTGGAACGTCCATTGCCTTTAAAAACATCGCCTCCAAGATTGCCAACGAGCTGAAGCTGTGAGCTGATGGATGGGTGGAAAATGTAAAAGATAGGCTGAGCATAAAGAACTTTAAAGCATTGGAAAGGAGGAGTGCGGAGAAACTTTGTTAGGAAGCGATGAGCAGAGAGTCTAAAAAAAAAAGTTGGCATGACCAGATTGCGTGTAATATATACACTTTTTAAGGGGATTATTCATTATTTCGAGGGGTTGCTCTTTTCGGTTTTGGTTGCTTGTCCCCTCTCTCCTTTCCCACTCTCCTTGTTGTTTTCTGAGACTGTTTTGTTTTCTCAGAATATCCTGTTGGAGCCCAGACATTTTTTTTTTATTTGGAAGGAATTTGCCAATGAAAAATGTGACAACAGCCAAGTTTTGAAATAATGAACTGATCGAGAGAACCTCTCCATTTTACGTTCTAAACACCCCTAGACTCTGCAAGCTATATGACTCTTCAGACTCTCTCCCCCACACTCCCCCCTTGCCCTGCACCAACCCTGGACACCATGTTGCTGTACTTAAAGATGCATTGTGGCCACCATTATCCTCCTTATCTGTTGTGAAAGATGGACTCTGGGATATGATGTTTTAAGCAGAAACAAAGGGGTGACAAAAGTAGATCCAATTGGAGATGGGAATTTTAGAATGCTTATTGCAATGGCAATGTTTATCAAAATGTATTTGAGCTTGTAAATTTTTGGTAATTTCAAATCCCAGAATCTTTTTGGAGACCTACAATTGACATTCTGAATGTACTCCCATCGCCAGGAAAAGGTTTCTGAGGCACAATGCGTAATATTCATTACAGCTGTAAATTGGCTTTTTACATCACATCATGTTCAAATCAGCAAGTGAACGCTTTCACAAACTGACAATTTCCTTGTCATAATTTGAAAAGCCTTTATCATTTTACACACAGCACTGTCTTACTTGAGGGTACAATAAAAATACATACTTGAACTCTCTTTGCTCTGATGGTGAGCCTTTATCTATCTGCACCCCAAGCCAGTTCATTTGATAGTTTTTTTTTTCTACAAGCAGGGGTAATTTATCTGATCAACTAATTAAGGGCCAATTAGTAATTGGTGGGTTCTAATGTAATAAAAGAGTTGCCGGTTGGTATGTGCTGCACTGGAATGTCCTTGTGTCCTTGCCTTTCTCAGAAGACAAATAATTATTAATATTGTCATTAGAATAAAAAAGGTTGGATGACTTTTTTCTTGTGCTTGTGGTCATTTGACACAAGATCTGGAAGTCGTTCTCTGGTTATTGTTGGGTAACTATGTAGGAAATTCAAAAACAAGAATTAAATTATCTTACACATTAGGTTCAATTGTTTTGTTAGATTAAACTCTTTGGTGAGATTACCTTAATCTACAGGGTATAATTTACTAAAATATTAAATTATTACATTTAAGGCATGTCCTCCTGGAGAGGTTTTAATTACACCATGGTCTATTACAGCTGGTTGGGTATATCGGTCTTTATAGACACAGTGGCTCTGGAAAATTCTGTATTTAAACACGAACAATTTTGCATACTATAATTAGATTAAAGTTTACAGTAATTTAATAAAACATTTTTGTGACTATCAGTCTTGCTAAAATAACCCATAACGACAAACTGGGAGTTTTGTTTATATATATATATATATATATATTGCAGATTTCTTTTAAATATTAAACTTTTGTCTCATTTAGAGAAAGGTCCAAAGATACAGAACGTTTACTTTGCTATGGCTCTTAGGTGTATCCTTTTTTAGCTTTGATTATCCTTAAAATGTCTAGGACAGATTAGAGTCCAGAGCTGGGCCGTGCTTGGGGAGTTTTAGGCCCATGAGATGCTCAAATAAATTTGTGTCCAATTATGCTACAAGACCCACAAGGCAACTGCAGGGTCTGCCCAGCTGTACTACAGGTACATTTGTTTATTCCATAACTTTATGAATTGCATACCTGACTGTCTATGGACTTGTTTTCTAACTTCCAGTGTAGTTGCTTATAGTGTTATCTTTCGTACATTACAAATAAAATAAAAAATAGCCACAATAAAGTAATTTTCTTCCAGGCATATTTCAGTTGCCCTGTTATCTCAACTCAACCTCATAGCAGTGGCAGAGAATTAGCTTTGAACTGTATTCCGAGGGCCTTGACACAGGGTGGTGCTGTTTTAGCAAGATCCTCACAAATAGTGAGAGCCATGGGCCATGTCTGCTATGAATAGCAGAATGAGGATAGGTGTAGATGGAACCATTATATTGTTCAGTTAGATTTAAAAATTCTGTAAAAGTTTATCCTACGTACTTTGTTTCTATCCTTGACAAAATTGTAGCCTGCCTCTGAGACAATACATTTCAATAACATTTAATTACGTTAAATAAAAACATTGTACTTTGTAAAAAGCATGTTCAAACATCCAATACATAACCAACATTATGAAAGTGTTAAATATCAAAATTTTACAACATATAAAGTTTCAAGTAATGTATAGAGGTTACAACTTAAAACCAATTGACCGTGTTCCAAACTGATGGCTCAACAGTATTAGACAATCTATTTACATAAGGCAACTAAGGCCGACAGCCTGTATAAATAAAGTATTTGATAAACCACAATTGTTAAATACTGTCTTAAAAAATTTACAGAAACGTTCTCAAGTTACAAAATGTAACAGATTGATAGCATGAAAAACGCAACAAAAAGTATTAAATTTTTTCCTATACCTTAACTTGGAAAACCAATCAGATAACACATATATTAAATTGCAAGCTTACTAATAACAATTAATTAAAAAGGCATATGCAATTCCACTTACAACTACCCGTAAGAAATGTTTTTTTTTTTTACCAATCTTCATACACATTTTGCTATTGTAACATCATAAATCATTTAATTAATTTATTTACATTGGCATAAACCATAGGTAGTTATTTTTCTACCATTTCTAACTTTTTCTTGGCACAAGAGATTGTCGTGTTTTTATTAATGCATTTTTTTAGCATCTGCCACAAACTGGATCAAACTTAATTACAATATATTTTAAAGCATGAATGTCTAGCATTGGTTTCGATTGTCAAATGTATGGCATCGGATTGTCCAAATTCTTAAATATTATGATATTATACTCTGAAGACCTGCCATGTTAGTAATTATTATTTATACCTCCTGCTTTTGTAACACACCATTTGGTAAAGTGCCATTTCATTCTCTGCCCTCTTCTTCCTTTTGACTCCAAAGAAAAGAGAACCATCCCCGGGATGACTGCTTTTGCCTGGTTCCTCCTGGGCCGATTCCTCTTTTTGGCTCCTAGAAAGGGTCATGAATCAAAAGTAAATAATATATCGAATCATAATCCTTTTGCAGAATCTGTCTTGTTTATCAGTCTGTTGTGAAAAAAGTAAAACAAGTTTTAATAGACTAGTTACAATGAAAAAGTGTATCAATGGTAGTTTGTTACTTCCAAATCTAAATGTTATTGTTATCTTTTCTTTTCTACCTTACCCCACTGTCAAGCCAGTTGTCAAATTCATCGCTCATCCTCCTCAACTGGCGCCCATATTTCTTTGCAGCCCAAAGTGCAGCAGGAGCCGATTGTGATCTGCCACGAAAGGTAGTCCCGTCTCCCCCGCTTTCACTGGCAGATTCAATGCCTTCCTGAAAAGTATCTTCCTTCCTTCCAACATGGGAGCATACCTGAGATTCGGAGTACAGTCGAACCCTCCCAGCTGTGTGAGCATGATTTCGAGAGAAAGTGGAATTCTTTAGGGTAAAACGTTATTAAATATAAAAGGATAATACAATATTGTACAGTTAGGCTTTATATATATATGAGATTGAGTCTCACCTGGTTGTTGCTCATTCTGACTCTGATTGTTCTTAAAAGGGGCATTGGGGATGAATTCTGGGTTGTGTAAAGTCACCACATTATGTACAGGCCTTTCTTCAGACATTATTTGTGTTTTGTCCATTTGAGGGATACAGTCTAGGTGGACGAAAAGTAGAGTATTTAGCTGTTAGTAGGGTATTTTACTTTTGTATTAGAAAATCGTTTTTATTTGCCTTGAAGTATTTACTTACCACTGTGCGAGAAATTCCAGAATATATAGTCACAAATTGTAGCTATGTAGCTAACATTAGCCAACGTTACTTGCTATCTAGCAAATGTTAGCTAATCAAGGGAGGACAATTTTCTTTTCCTCTTGCGACTACAATTTTTTTCAAATAGTCGGTGTCCATTCCCTCATTGCAAGTCTGTGAAACCACCAAAACAAGCTGCTCTTGTTAGATTTAGGATTAGTTTCGCTCGTTTGTACCTAGATAGCTACTTTTACATCATCACAGGTACCTTGGACAGCAACCGCAACGTCGATGGAGTTTAATAACGCAGATAGCACGGTAGCTTAGTTTTTTAGGTTTCTTTTGCTTTAACGTTACTACAGGTACGCATGTATGACTTACGATTGTCTTTGCACAATTCTGGCTCATAAATTATCCCAAAATATATCGTGGCAGTTTGTAAGGTTCATCATTTACCTGCCAGCTAACTAGCTAACAATAACAGAATCCAAAGCAATGTGCGATGTTGTTGTTGTCTTTTCCATCGTCGACCACAGCGCTTGTGTAAGCCTTTCACCCAATCAGATACCGGTGACAGTATATTGAGCCAATAAACGTACGCTGCTAGGGAGATGTGAGTGAATTTTATCAAAACGTAACTGTTGCAAAAGGGATGTTGGAAAAAAGTCTCGTGACTTTCTTTTACGCTTGTTTACATATAGTGTGATGGTATCTGATATATTCAGACTCCCTTCTACCTTTAGAAGGTACCCTAATTATTTCATTGAAATGTCATACATCTGGAAACGTGTAGAATGTGTACTAATGGCCTTTCAATCTGCATGGGAATACATCCATATATAGATCTATATATGTTACATGCGATAAACTTTAGCTGTATCAAATGATTGCCTTATTTCCATGTAATTGTATTTAGAATTAAGGAATCTAAAATAAATTGTCAAAATAAAATGTAAACAAAGTAAACAGAGAAAAGCCAGTGCATTTTGCGTAGAATAGAGGAGGGTGGTGTGTTAGAACTTACTAAATGATGGTTTTGATATTTTTTTTTCGATAACGACAAATGAATCAATGAAATATTGTGCCATATGGGTGCCATCTCTGACTTTGGTTGTTGCCGCATTCCGTACTAGTTATTCTTTAGCAGCATCTAGTGGTAAAAACGGATAATGCCGTGCGTCTGTATTTCACAAAATAATTGATGTGAGAATTATTGTGTTCCGGGTGTCCAAGTAGCTTGTTCAAAACATGTTAAAAGAGTAGCTTGAGTAGCTTAAGTCAACTTCTGCTTTCTGACCCTCATGCCAGCCCTCAAAATTGAACACAAAATTGTCTGGTTTACACTTGCTGTTCAACTACAAAAAAGAAAATAAAAATAAAAAAACTTTGTAAGGTTTTCACCTTCTAGTGTTATTTCTATAAAACTGTTTTGGATTGTGTTTGATTGTTGGTCCTTGACTAAAAAAACAATAGTATTTTAGTATTGCACACATGTTTTCCCCATTCATTTAGTTATCTATTTTTATTTAAAATTTAAATATCTTTTTTGTTATTTTGTTTTATACTGTATATATTTTTTTATTTAATTAATAAAAAAAGATTTTTTTGTCAACAAATCTGAACATAATAATAACTGATTGCACTTGATTTAACACTGATCTGGAAACCCAAAACGCCTCACACCATAGGGGGACACCCACAGTTAAGTTATCAATGTGTAGCATGCACGGCAGCCAATTTGCACCAGACTTGCTCATCACACATTGGTTTTAAAAAAACAACTTAAATGCCACAAGTGGCAGTATAAGGGATAGATTGACCTATTGTGAGTTGACGGGATAATTAGGTGGCCATGATATATATATATAGGGTCAGAGTGGGAATTTAGCATAGACATCAAGGTTGCACCTTTACAAGAAGTGTCATGGCATTCTTAGTGACCACAGAGAGTCAGGACACCCGTTTAAGTACCATCCGAAAGATGCACTGAGTACATTGTCCCTGACACTGTCCTGGGGCATTGGGCTGCCACAGACCAGGGGGTAAAGTTACCACTACTTGTCAACCAACACCACTTCCATCAGCAACTGGTCTCTAATGACTAACCTGGACCAACCCTGCTTAGATTCAGAGGCAAGCCAGATTTGGGATGCAGGATGCGAATGTTGCGCACACATTTAGTTTAGTCACTGTGTAAATTGTATTTCTGGTTTCTTCCTTCACAAAAATACATTGTCCATTATTTCCATGTCAGCAGTGGTGTGGTAGAGACAGTAGATAGGCGTTCAGAGTGTGCCTATACCTCTTCATGTGGTGATGTACAGATACATCCATCTGTTTCTATGTGAAACAATGAGCAGTACACGGTGCACATGGTGAGACGACCCTGAAGAACACTGAAAACTAGTGATACATGTGAAATATATGTTTTTAATGAGACACATTCTGACATTGGAGCTTTGATATTTCTGTTTACCATAGTAGGTAAATGGCAGTGTAAGCTATAGGCCAACGCCTTGAAGCCTCTTTGCCGACAGTACAATCTTAGGCCACTTATAGGTTGGCGTATAGGAACCTATTGCCAGCTTTCAGAGTTTTCTGATTAGTAGCTCTGCCATAAGGGTTCATTCAAGGGAGGTAACTTTAGTTTTATATGCAAAATGTATCCAATATTCATGTACCCTCTATTTAAATGTGCCCAAGCTTCGTTTGAGATATAGTTAAATATTATATTGGATTATTTGGTGGCCTAGCCTGCAAAACTGTACAAAATTGATATTTGGTTAATGTTTTTTAGAGTATCAATAACTCTTACAATATTGAGATGAATTTAAGATTGATGTAGCAACATTCTGGGAGAAACATCGCTAATTTGTGTAGTCAACATCTCATGCGCAGTAGATGTGAACGCAAGCCGCGCGTATCGAACGGTTTTCCAACGTCTCCTCCCCTGGCTCTGCAGTCCTCACTGCCAAGATCTGCTTCTCCTTCTGTCTCTTTCTTATGTCAAAACCTACCCACTGCGAAAATAAGAGAGGGATTCCATTTGCTTTATACTCTTCTATCACAATATCTCTCATCGCCTCAATGCTCTGCTGATGTGAGTGTTTTGGATTGCATCTTCTAAGTCTTTCTCCATTCATTCATTCACACCCATGTGCATTCATGTTCTACCATTTACGTGTAATACAGCCTAGCTCAGAATTTTTTTTATGAACGTTTTTTTTTGTGAAACAAACGTATGTTTGTATTTTTTAATTTAAGGTGTAGGACATTATTGTCTAATCTAAGCGGAGAACACAGCCAATAAATTAACTCTTTGTTTTCACATCAACAATTGCACTCAGAGTCTTATACATCCATCGAGATTTTTACGAAATAGTACAGACTGCCACGCACGATAATTGAATAAAAGGAACCTGTCCGACAGTTTGCAAAGGTTTGCTAAAGCTGAGAAATTGAGACACCCTGAAAGCTACGCGTCCTCTCCAAGATCCAGCGCATCAACACCATTGATAATTTGCTTATGTAGACTTAGTGGTACACTCAGTGGAGTCAACGTGCTATTGGGTATGTATAAGAAATTGGCAAATAATATACAGTAGAAGCCAACACTTTGTGAGTACAGTAAGATTAAGCTACATAGCAATGCGCATCTTAACGCAACGGTATTATTTGGTTAGCGTTCTTACGCATTGTCCTTTTTATAGGAAACACACTGTTTCAGGAATTAACAACTTGGGCACTGAAATGTTCATTTACACATTTTACATTTTACACATATGTTTTTCTATCTTGTGTAATTAAAAAAATCCTTTATATTTAATATATATTGTAGTCAAATTTTATCGAAAAAAACGAAAACTTCCCATATGTCAAAACCCAATCTGAAATAGCGAGGAGTTCGCAAGTTTTAGTTTTTTTCGATCAAATTTTCCTGCACAGCTGGCTTCCATGACTCTTTGGTGTCGTTTTGTGTTCCAGTATCTCAGCATAGCAGGATAACCTGTCCTTCCTCAGAGCCTTGATGAGGTTGATCAGTTAAGACCACTGTTTCACTCTGCCAGAACCAAGCAGGTGAGTTGCAATTCTTACATGTTATTGATAACTATATGATACATTGAAACCAACCTTGATGGAAACACGAGTTATTTATTATTTCATTCACCCATATTATTAAGCAGTTTGTGTTGGTTTTATTTTGTAGAGTGTATACACTGACTCCAGTTTATAGCCAGCTAAGATCAAATGCTCCTGCGTCAGAGGGTCACATTCATTTCTAAGTTAAAGCCTCAACTTCCATTACCAGCGCCTCAATAGTTTGTTGTCAGTGTTATCTTGTGCTGGATTTATCTAAATCTTAAAACCATAGTGACTTTCTTTGACGGATTTTGATATTTTTATTAAAACCCTCCTCTTTCCCGTCTGTCTTCTTGTGTTTTTATTCTTAGTGAGTTTAGATTTGTGAAGTCACTATCTTGAGCTTTCCTGTGGAATTGTGTCTTAAGTATGATATGCCATGCAATAAAAAAAATGTTTAGAATTGTTTTTATTAGCCTGAACCTCAAGCAACTGAAGAGACAACTTTGTACTTTGTACTTTTGAGTGATCCATAATGTTACACACAATTAGCTCTTTTTAGATTTTAGGATGACTTTAACCTGTTTTTATGTAGTCAGGGAATAGAATACCACAGGGTTGAAGATTATTCTCAAGGCTCAGTGAGGGAAGGATAGTTGGAGCTTGCGTAGATGAGACACCATGTCTTTTTCTGTGTTCTTGCTTTTGCTAATTTTGAATGGTGAAGGGGTTTTAAATTGGATTAGTAGTGTTTCAGTGCTTCTTATCCTAGCTGCTTCTGTTATTATTAGCTTAGACATTTAATTGCACACAGCAACACAACACAGCAATCAAATGTTTGCTTATCAAAACGGTGTTCTCAAACTACTGTTTGTTTTGCTTTTAGGTATATGGCTCCATCTGTTTAAAATACAGATCAAATTACAATGTACACAGACTGTGTGGATATTGCAAATACGCTCATAAATCAAGATTTTACAATAATGTGTTTGTAATTGTGTGTAGTTTTTAATAGAATCAACTGTTTTGATCAGCTTTGCAAAAGACAATGTTCTGTGCACAGCATATCCAGCTATGATTTAATGACTTAGTGAATGTGGAGGTGGATTATTCCTCTTTTGTCCTAAAGTGATGATGATCTCAGAATAAATGTTGCCTTTCGGTTTGCTGTTTGGCCTTGTGATCCATGGAGTCACAGAGGCGTTATGATTTGTCAACAGATATTCATAAATTGAACTTGAGGTATTTTTCTGTTTATTTGTCTGCTGTCACATCGTGTATTATTTATCCCTTACAGAAATGTAAAAGACTTTTGTTATGCTTTTTTAAATTAACCCTTTTTGAATTGGTTGGATTATAACTGCCCCATTGCCATTGACTTCCCCAACCCAAACCATGTTGGTTTCCTATTCCTGATATGTCCAGATTTTGTCTGTTGAATATCGGAACTAGATCATCAAACAATGCTGATTGTTAGTTATTTTTAAGAAAAATTAAGTTGTGTTATTTTGGTTTTCACTTGTTTCTTGTAGCTCATTCTTTTGTACTCATGTAGCTGTCCATGGTCCTGATTTGCATTCTTACACCAGATGTTTGAAATCTTGCTGATCGACAATTCATTGAAACTGCTGAGCAGCTTGCAGACCTGGGAATTCGTAGACCTGGGAGGTGTTATTGATGTGACTCATCAAACTGAAAGCACAGCTTAAGTTGTCAGCTTTGCCCCTTCACTCTTCAGTTGGGACTACATGGAAAACTTCAAATTAGCTTACCCTTTGCCTCTCTACCGCTCTCTTGTTCTTTCTGATGATTGATTACCCTCTCACACACACACATATACACATGCTCACAGACAGTCTCTTTGAAGCCATGTAGTGACCAGAATGGATAGCTGTCATACTCTATATCAGCATTAAACTGTTTTGGAATTTTGTTTTAGAATTGGTCATAAATAATAAGAAAACATGTTTATAAGGCAGCATATTAGTCATTTGGACCCCCCCCCCCCCCATCTCTCACACCCACTCATTCTCTCACTCATTTTCTTTCTCTGCTCATTTTTGTGCGGATGTTGCACCTATTGGTCACTTCGCATCAGGGCTCTATAAGCATTATTACAGTTGCGTGGGTTGTTTGAATTCCTCTTCCTAGAATAAAGCCAGTGTACAGATTTCTGACAGGCCAAGTCAAAATGTAATACGTCCAAAACCTTTGATGTACTATTTAAAAAAACTAAAATGTAAGACATTATGCAAGTTGTCTCACATAGTTTGTCCCATTATCAATAGAGTTGGTTGCATACTTTACATTTCCGGGTGCACCCAAATTGATTTTTATTTCTGTTCACTATGTGCTATTATGGCATAACAGATTTACAAACGACAACAGTTAATATATTGACATTTTAAATGAAAAAAATCAGCCAACCGTTACTGAGACACCAGCCAGGCGAGGAATATAGTTTGGTTGGCAAATACTTCTTTTACAGAAAACGCTTCTCCCAGCTTCTGATCGTTGCCATTTTTCCAGGGGGCTTCAATTTGCCTTTGCTTTCTCATATACCTTAGGGAGAGCATTTGCTTTAAGGATCAATGTGATGTTGGAGGGTAACCACATGTTTTTAAAAATGTGTATTAGGTGCACAATAATGATCTACTCTGTCATTATGTAGCGTGGGTCGGGCTTGAAAGGAAGTAGAATCACTAAAATAGCATGAGCACGTTTGCTCTGCTTCTCAACCGCTGTTTTTGGATTATTTAGGACAATGAATGCCAGCTAATCTGTTGCTAGACAGTGGCGTGAATATGAATGTGTGTGCACATGTGAGCCGCATATTTAAAAAGCGGCGGTCGACAGCTTTGGGCATTCATGCTTGGGATTGTCTTCATGTACATGGTAAATTATCCTCTGGCCCATTTTAGTTGTATGAAGTTGTATTTGTGTCTATGTGCTTTGGTGCATCACAGATGCTTTTAATAAGACTTTTATAACACAAGGCAGGACTCACCTATCACAGATAAAACCCGAGCTCACAGTGACAATATGAAGAGATAATTTATGCTACCAACATACGCTTTTTGGGGTTCATTTTTAATCTTGCCACATGACTTGTAGTGCGCATAGTGCCCTTCATTACCACTGCCAAGCCTAGGTTTTTTTGTGCCCTGCCCCAATTCCCATCCCAGACTTCAAAGTCATGTCTTCATCCCTCTTTTCCCCCAGGAATTATATTCTAACCCCCCTCCATCCCCATACCTTCTCACAGTATTTTTTATTTTCCATTCCATTCCATTCTATTCCATTTCTCTCGCGAAACCTCTCTTCGTCTGCGCTACCCAAATGTGCATGTTGTAGATAATAGGGAGACATTTTAAATTAGTTTAGTGGGAAGAAGGAGATTTAAAATACAGCACTGTAATAAGGATTCCACAAAGGCCTCCTCATTTGAAGTATTTCCTGTCTCTTTCTGTCCGTTATCTCATTAGGTTGTGGTCGGGAATGCAGCTGAATAAAAGAAGGACAATATGAATTATTCACAAATTGTTAGTTAATATATGGGCCCCTAATCATTCATGTTGCCAAAGCTGATAAAAACTTATTTTGAGAACTATTTTTGAACATCTACCAAGACCACCTAATTTAGAGTTTTTAGAGTGGGGTTTTTGCTCTTACGTGACACAGCTTGTGTGGTCCTCTGGTTCCTCATATGGTTAAAAATACAACTGAAGTTACGTAGGATTATGCCATCGCAATCACT
Organism: Galaxias olidus; assembly: GCA_026901105.3. Classification (NCBI taxonomy): domain Eukaryota; kingdom Metazoa; phylum Chordata; class Actinopteri; order Galaxiiformes; family Galaxiidae; genus Galaxias; species Galaxias olidus. The sequence goes on from JAPMUY010006226.1 coordinate 64,426, forward strand.
CATAAGTCACAAGAAGTTTGAAGAATTGAATATGTCCATAAATAAATCTAACCAGCAGTCCTACAGTGTACTTATGATATAAATGTGGAATAGACTAGATTTACTGTGGATTATGATTATGTATCTTATCTTGGGTTTGGTGGTTATAGGCAGTCTTTCTCCGTTAAAGAGGTGAACGAGGACAGTGCAGTAAATCCATGGAGATCGTTACCGCCGTGCCTTTTCAGAGACGCCGCGATGAAAGATATGAGAAACGCTAGCCCCCAACGCTAGGCTCATGTAGCCTTCTACCACAGCTCCACGGCCTCTTGATGTATCCGCACAGCTTGGGTGACCCGCAGGTGTTCTACGCCGCTGTCTTAATGGGCTCGCCCAGTCATTAGCACGCCGCTCTCGCTTCCTCATGCTGTGGGTGTTCTCGCTGTGAGACGCCCTGTGGTCAAACCTGGAGAGAGAACAAATGCTTTTTAAATGCACTTTTTAACACACGTCATCAAGGTAGTAGGTGTAGCCGTCTCAATTGGTCCTCGATGTAATGTAGTACCTATTTCTAATTGAATTGATCCAAATGGACTTAGGGGCAACTGGGAAATCTGCTAACATGGGAATGTGTCAATTATCGGCTTCTATATTGATGAATTTCCATGATCTATGTTGCTTGGCGTAGCTGGAGGAATTGGATTTCTGTCACAATACATGAAGATAGAGTGGAGGTTAGATAGAAATAGCCTGGTTCGGGGGAAATGGCCAACATAACTGTCTAAAACTACTGGGCTTTCAGACAGTGATGCCACATGTCGAAGACCATGTAGTACTGTTGCTCTGTCATTATGACACTTGTAAGCCTCATAATGAGGATTGTTTTGAATTGAATCTATACCATTATCAAGTATTCCCATAACCTACTTACAACAAAATAATGATGGAGTCTTAGCTCGCTCCTTCAGTGTTATCCCGTTTAATCCGTTTGTCAAAAGGCTGTAAATGAGTTCTTGGATTTGCATGACAATTGTATGTAGTTTGCGCATCTATGCATTAGCTGAATTTTCGTTTGGCAAGTCTTTTTTTGATTTATATTTTGGTAATCATTCACAAATTCCTTGGTTATGATATTATGGTTGTGTGTATGTAGCTTTTATTTTTTTTGTTTCAGTTTCTTTAAGGGTTAGAATTGACTTCAAGAGGGGCGGGTCAGAGAATGGGGTAATGTTTTCCTCTCAGAAAACACTTTCTTTCCTCACCAAATCCAATCCTTAGTTGGCTTTGAGAGTGAGATGTCCTTTCTGTTGTGACTCAGAGGTCTTGCCTATGAACATTTGACCCTGAGCTACATGGATGACATAGGACTATTGCCTTTCAGTAGTTGAAGGTGTGTGTGTGTGTGTGTGTGTGTGTGTGTGTGTGTGTGTGTGTGTGAGAGAGAGAGAAAGAGAGACCGAGAGAGAGATAGAGAGTGAGAGAGAGAGAGAGAGAGAGAGAGAGAGAGAGAGAGAGAGAGAGAGAGAGAGAGAGTGTACGTATGTGCTCGTTCTTGATATCAGTTCATGCATGCTTTTGTGAATTTTCACATTAAGATTTTACTATGCCAGTCATGCTCAAGCCAAGCTCCTACAGTGTAAGGTTATGTCGAGTGCTAAGGAAAGTAATTATGCAAGCTGGCTCTGTCACCCAAGACTAATAAACTGTCAGCCAGATAGCAGCGCTGACCACTGATTGGCGCACACTGCCACCGCTGCTCGAAGGTTATCTCATGGTACTATATATAGGGTTAGCATCATGCATCATGCACGGTGCAGTGTTCTGTGTTTTGAAATGCTTGATTTTCTTCTGGTAATATGGAAGACAGGAGAAGGAAAAAAACATACTTTAATATAGTCAAGTTATTCGGCTACCAAGAAAGTCTCTGTAATGTGGTTATAAAAGACCAGGTATCTTTTTGGATCAACACTGCTTCCTTCTCACAAAATAGCCTAATCTAGCTTTTTTGTTATTGTGTGTGCTACAGTCATATATTGCTGTTTGCATTGTTTGGAACCGATGGAATGAGGTCGTTGTAGTAAGAATAATGGTCCAATAGTGAGCAAAGTGACGAGTCCTGGCTTGTGTGTACACAGAAGCAGAGGCAAGCGATACGATGAGGTGTAATACTGGAAAGGCCACTCTATTGCTTGGGGATACTAGAGTTTGAGTGTAAGAGTGTGTGTGCTTGTGCATGTTGTGTGTCTGTGTGTATATACAGTATTGTACGGAAGCAGAGGCGTCGTTGCTCATCCATGCACGATCCATACTCTTACATAAAGTGCCGCTCTGCCGTGACTTTAAAAAGAAAAAAGCACTTGTTCATGCTGTGAATATTACTGTTAGTTTTTACCACTGTGCTTTGTATTTTGACACCTTTATAATTCAGGTTAAACCAATGGATAATAATTAAGGTTCATGGTATTTGTCATATGTTTTCAGGATTGCCCTGGTAATTAATGCCCAGAGACTTTAGAGCAGATCACGCTGCATTTAAGGTACTTGCTTGTACTAAATCGATGCTATCAAGATAACACCGGCGCTGACCAATCTGGCCAAATGGTGCCCTGTAAATTAATAGAGCTGCAAATTAGAAGACGTCTATTGGAAACCATGATGTATTTCACAAAGAGGGTTGTTAACGTATAAAATTGTTGTCCTTAATTCAAGAAAGGTACTTACATGGTCGAGTGCTTTTCATTGTTTCAGTGCACTCTGTGGGTCGGCATGCACTCGGCATGCACTCTGTCAATGTTTAACTCAGAATCACACTCTAAATCAAGCTTTCCGTCTGCCAGGATTAGCATAAAGGCCCTCACACTTAAAGTTAAGCTTTTGTCAATATGTTCTCTCCGCTTCTCCGCTTCACTGAATATATCTTATTTTTTCCCCATGTTTTTTCAGAAGTGTGACCTGAATTTGGGTGTCTTCCCTCTCCTCCTGCCGCCGCCATGTTGATACACAGACACATCCTGACCCTCTCCCCACCTGTAACCTCCTGCCTGTCCACCTCTTTCCTTCTGCTTCTCCTCCTGGCCTTAACTCACTTCTCCCAAGCCAGCTCTGACCATGCCCAGAGCTCCCCGCCCGCCAACTGCTCTGGCGAGGATGCCTGCTCTGAGGGCGTTGTCCTGCCCATGTGGAACCCCCAAAACCCCTCGGTGGGGGACAAGGTGGCGAGGGCCATTGTCTACTTCGTGGCTCTCATCTACATGTTCCTCGGCATGTCCATCATCGCCGACCGCTTCATGTCTTCCATCGAGGTCATCACCTCGCAGGAGAAGGAAATCACCATCAAGAAGCCCAACGGGGAGACCACCACGGCGACCGTGCGCATCTGGAATGAGACGGTCTCCAACCTCACCCTCATGGCCCTGGGCTCGTCCGCCCCGGAGATCCTGCTCTCTGTCATCGAGGTGGTCGGCCACAATTTCGAGGCGGGCTCTCTCGGCCCCAGCACCATCGTGGGCAGCGCCGCCTTCAACATGTTCATAATCATCGCCATCTGCGTGTACGTGGTGCCCGACAACGAGACGAGAAGGATAAAGCACCTCCGCGTGTTCTTCGTCACAGCCGCCTGGAGTGTGTTCGCCTACATCTGGCTCTACCTTATCCTGGCCGTCATCTCCCCTGGGGAAGTAGAGGTTTGGGAAGCGGTCCTCACCTTCATGTTCTTCCCCCTGTGCGTGGTGCAGGCCTGGATCGCCGATCGACGCCTCCTCTTCTACAAGTACGTCCACAAGCGCTACCGTGCCGACAAGAACCGCGGCATCATCATCGAGACCGAAGGGGACGGCATGTTCACCAAGATGGACATGGAGATGGATGGCCAGGGTGTCAACTCCCACCCCCACCCTAAGGACGTGCTGGATGGCATGCTGGAGGGGGTGGAGGAGGGCGGGGGGCTGGTGGCTGGCTCGGACGGCGACGACGAAGCGCGCCGGGACATGGCGCGCACCCTGAAGGAACTCAAGCAGAGACACCCGGAGAAGGACATGGAGCAGCTCATTGAGATGGCCAACTACCAGACGCTGGTCCAGCAGCAGAAGAGCCGGGCCTTCTACCGCATCCAGGCCACCCGGATGATGATCGGGGCAGGGAACATCCTGAAGAAGCACGCGGCCGACCAGGCCAGAAAGGTGGTGAGCTGCCACGAGGCCAGTGGCCAGGAGGAGGACCCTCACACCATCTACCTGCAGTTTGATGCCACTCACTACCAGTGCTTTGAGAACTGCGGCTCGCTCAAGCTGGCCGTGAGGCGCCATGGAGGAGAGGCTGGCTGTACTGTCAAGGTAAGAGGCCAATAGGTTATAGAAATGTGTTTTTTCTAAGGGAAATTAATTTCAGTTAATTTTTCCAGAGTGTAGTTTAAGAATCCATTTGTGTTGTTTGTACTGGGCATCTATGCAAGATTGTCAGAATAATGATTCAGTAAAAGGATAACAAAGGGTCTCCTAATATTTAGCCTATTATGAATAAATTATGAGACTTGTGCAACATATTTTATTTTCACTGAGTAAATAGATGGTAGTTCGGTAACCAGGTCTTTCCTGTGTCTGCTCAGGTGGATTACCGCACAGAGGATGGCACAGCCAATGCCGGCTCCGACTATGAGTTTGCGGAGGGCACCCTCGTCTTCAAACCGGGCGAGACGGTGAAGGAGATGACGGTGGGAGTCATCGACGACGACATCTTCGAAGAGGACGAGCACTTTTACGTGCACTTGAGCAACCCCCGCATTGCGCACCGCGCCGAGGTCTCCATCCTCGAGCCCAACTTCCTCGCCACCGGCAACAGCTCGGTCGGCGCCGGCCTGTCTCCCTATGTGACCCCCAAGGCCGCGCTGGGAGTCGCCCACACGGCCACGGTCACCATCTACGACGACGACCACGCTGGGATTTTCACCTTTGAGAGCGAGTCCATGAGGGTCAGTGAGAGTGTTGGCACCATGCAGGTGAAGGTGCACCGGACATCCGGGGCGAGGGGCAAAGTGGCACTGCCTTACCACACTGTGGAACACACAGCCAAGGCTGGGGATGACTACGAGGAGGTGGCGGGGAAACTGGAGTTTCAGAATGATGAGACCATGTGAGTAACAAAGGTGCATGCCCCCCGTGTGTGTGTGTGGTGTCTGTCACCTCACCAACGGACTGTTTTCATTTGTTCACCACCCGTTGCATCAAAATGGCGGCGTCTGATCTCTTTCAAGATCTGAATACATAGTATTAGAAAAATACTGCCAAAAAATAGAGGATAAGACAAAAGATCTAGACAAAACAAATACAGTCTAATGATAAAGCAGAAGATAGAATGGGAGGACTGCTACACAAACAGAAAAACAACTGTTAGGAACGAAAAGGCGGACTGAGAAGGATTACTGCGTTAAAACATGGAGGGGTTTGCATGTGAGTTCATTAAGTGTAATGAGTAAATAATGGGTATGTAAGGGGAGTAGTGGGAATTTCTTCGTTTCCGCAATGAGAAGGAAAGAAACAGGAGGCCGGTGTTGGGAAAACGCAGCTGAATTGATCTTCCTGGACTCCTAGAGAGCAAACCGTCGCTGTGAAGGCTCAGCTTGGAACATCATTGATATAAATGGCAATGTTCAAGTTGCTTTTCTTTCATGCAACTTGAAAGAGTTATCTCAACAATCTTATTTAAAAAAAAACAAAAAAAAACATTTAGCTTTGGAGCTCCTCCTTAACCAAAAGTCGTTGTTAGCTGTCAGTGAAAGGTATTGATATATTGAACTCATGTCCTCGTGTGTGTCAAGGAATTTGACAGCTATATAATACATCTAGACCCCTTGCATTAGTGTTGTGTGGCAGTGCTAGTAGTATATTGTTTGGCTGTAGGTGCTGCCTTAGGACTAAGGGACAGAAAAACCAGAACAGCGAGATGGACGAAGGAACACAGGGAGAGCCAACATTTTTATGGGACACGTTTCATCACTGAATGAGCGTGGTTTTTTAAATTGATTTTGAGGGACACCTGATAGATGTTGCTGCAGAGAGGAAGGTAAAAGGCTGGAGGTAGAGGAAGGTAGAGGATGAGTGTGCAGCGAGGAGAGATGGTAGTGCACACTGTTTTGCGCCGATCGTCTCTTGGTGTATCGTAGGCAGAGTTGCCTGAATGATGAAGAGGAACACTTCACAGAGTGCTGTGTGGGTGTGTGTGTGTGTGTGTGTGTGTGTGTGCGCACCGCGTGAAATGGTGTGACGAGAGAAATGGAGGTAATCAAGCCTGGATGAAAAGGGCTGTGTGTATACGTGTGTTGAACATGTGGGCGGAAGGACTGGACAGGTGCATGTGTCGTCTATTCATGTAACTAGGGTTTCAGAATCTGCTTGTGGGTGTATTACGTGGGTTGCTTAAGTGGAGGAGTGGGCAGGGAAATGTTTTGTCATAAGACTATTCTCATTTCTAACGCGGAGATATATTCTCATTTGTGTTTAATGTTGATGTGACTGCGCAGTTGGAAGTGTGCGTGTTTGTGTGTGTTTGTGTGTTCGTGTGTTTGTGTGTGTGTGTTTGTGTTTGTGTTGGATTGTTGTCAGGGTTCTCCACGCTGACCAGCCCAATCAAAGCTCACTCTTTCAATCAGTGAATCCAGCCCTTCTTTACGAAATGCTCTCCCCATTGTTAGTTGTTTCTGTGTGATGAGTTTGGGAACGTGCCAGCATGTATGGAAGGAAGTGTAGAGCAAGCCGGCAACCGTGTGCACGGAGGAGAACAAGAGGGAGAGGCCAATTTTGCAGACAACTAATAAGGAGCCAAGAGGAATGGGCTTAATTTCAAGCATGCTGTTTACCACAAAGACGCTCCTTCTACTTCTGAGCTTCAGTAAATAGATTGGGATTTGCTCACACAAACCACTAACCCCGCCCCCCTAGCAGAGTCAAGCAGAGACAGAGCACTGTTGTACGATCTGTATTTACGGATTAGGGAATTATCTTTACATAAAACCTCTGTCTATTTGGCTATGTGTGCCTGGTAGCATATTTTTCGGGGTGTCTGTTTTTGTCTGCTGCTTAGAGTGTGTAGCCAATGACTACAACTGTGCATGTAAGTATTTTTGTTTGTGTGTGTGTGTGTGTGTGTGTGTGTGTGTGTGTGTGTGTGTGTGTTTGTGTGTGTGTGTGTGTGTGTGTGTGTGTGTGTGTGTGTGTGTGTGTGTGTGTGTGTGTGTGTGTGTGTGTGTGTGCGTGCGTGTCATTCAATGTGAGGCAGAGGAAAGCGAGCCCTAAACAATAGGATGAATCAGTGGGAATTGGGGAAAGAGGCCGGTTATATAACGAGAGATCAAACACACAGGAGTAAGACACCCTCTTGAGGGGAAATCAATACCTCCATATTCTTTACTACTCACAGTATGCTTTAACTTAATCGATAAGCACCTGACACACACAAGCGCGTGCAAATACACAGACACACAGTGTTAATGCTTTTATGCTTTGAACATATTTACCTTTGAAGATTGCCGGAGAATATTGAGGGGAGTAAAAGGTTTTTCTATTTAAGTAGTCTAGGCTACATGCTTTTCAGAGGTGAAAAGCTCAGATTTCAATGGTCTCTCCAGTCCTGACTCGGGGGTATCTTCAGGGCTTCTGTCTTTGTTTGCTGACTTTTCATAGTTTTCTCCATTCCCTTGCTTCTCATTGGCTTTTCTTTTCTTTTTTACCTTACATATTGTAGGGTTGCTACAAAAATGACTCATTGACATTGACAGTGTTAAATACATGCATTTCACTGTCACCCATATTTTGTAGTCGATGGGGGGCCTGATATGATGAGCCAGGGGACTTTTTGCAGGATTGTATTGACACCTAAACTAAATTGCCAACTAGAAAGGATTCTTGATTCTCTGCCATTTTAGACAGTTGTCGTCTATCTTCAGAGTACATTTCCAAATGAATCATAATCTCAGCTTCTCCTTCAAAAGTTAATGCAAAAAAAAAATATTGATGAAAATATCAATAGGGAAATCACACAACGTGAGAAACCTCTAAAATGACTGGTAATGTTATGTTAGCAAGAAAGGGAAGTATCTGACGTTT